>CM033729.1:37028484-37292664 GCA_019671005.1 Hibiscus mutabilis
CTTACCTAAGCTTGGAAGTAAGTTTCCCTCTTTTGCTCTTTAATATCGGTTCAGATATGAGCATGTGTAATTCATGTTTTGGTCGTAAACATGGTTTGTTTTTACTTACTATAAATTCATAATTTTGAGTACATATGCAGTGGCTTAAAAGTGTATTCGATTCTAGTGAGCATTGGTTTTTATTCCGGTCGGGAATGTACTATTGTTATGGCAATTTGATTTGCATATGTGGGCATTTTGTGTAATGCATTGTAAAACAATGAGTAAAAGGTTTTGTAAATAATATATTGGCTATGTGACAAGGTGAGAAAACATTCGGATATATTTGGCATGCCATAGGAAAAACTGCACTATAATATGGTTAGAAATCGACCGTGGATTAAGAGTCCTTGAGGTATAGAGGTCGGGTACCCGGACTATATTGTTAACACTTGGGTTAAGCGGTCGGTTCCCCTTTGTTGATGTAAAGCTTGCAGTCGGAAAGGTTGTAAAGTCATGCGATCAGCATGGGGTAGTCTTGATGATGGTCGGTCATTAAGGGAGATCTGTGTATCCGATGTGTAAAGTTAATGGTCGGTTAACTAAAGATTAGCGGTCGGCTAATCAAGGATAGTGGTCGACTATCCGAGGTCACTATAATTTCCAATATATGAGAATTCTAATGTTGAATCTATTTCTAATGCTTTGGGATTTAAACATTATTTTGTATTTGATGCTTTGGGATTAAGCATGTGGCATACATATTGTTTTGCTTATGGTTGATATGCATGTTTTGATTTGAAACTATTGGAACTTGCTTAGGTCATAAGTATGGTTTGGAAACAAGTGTTGGTTTTCAAGTTTTTAAATGCATCATCGTTTAAGAGCATCCTCACTAAGCAAGTGTGTTTACTCTCTTTTCCCTAATGATGCAGAGCATTAAAGCTTGCAGCAGCAAAGGCAATGATTAAGAGATCCGAGGACAAGACTATTTGAGTATGAACTTGGTTTTAGTTTCCGGTTAATAAGGCAATGTGTTCGCCATGGATTTTTGGGATTTGTAATTCAGTTTTCCCTAGTTTTGAGCTTGTATAATGTTGTGATTTTGGAGTTTGATTGTTGATGTTTCGCATATCATGCATCATCACCTATGTTTGATGTTATATGGTTACCTAGCTATGCATCTAGATGGTTTTTCTTGGATGACATGTTTTGATGAGCTAATCATGCTGAGTATGCTATTGATGTGTTGTTGGAGAGGTGTTCTTGCTGGTAAATGCTTATTTGAGCATCTTGATATGTTTGGTGGTGAGTTATAGGGAGCATACTATTGCGCGTAATAAGTGCTACGCAATGGTGCAAGTATACACGTTGCAAGTTATAGTATAAAAGATATCGTCTCCACAGGGATTGGTGCTACTTCAAGAATCTAGTCTCTTGCACTGTAAAAAGTAAAAACACAAATAAAGGATTATAGGAGTTTAACTAATAACTAATCTAGAAAGCAATAAAGTAAAAGAATAAATGAGATCAAATGAGAGAGAGATAGGCCAAGTTATCGTGAATTGAGGTGTGATAGCTGATTGGATCGTCTTGGTAAAAGAGTGCACGGGCAACTCAGTTGCCGTGGCAACTTGCACAACGGGGTTGCCTTGGCAACTAATCGATGGTTGCCTAGGCGACTAGTTGGGTAACTACTTGGGCGTCTGGGCAGCAATCTTCAAGGTTCGACAGAGCGTTCTTCAATGGTTCCTTATTATCCCTAAGTCGAAACTCTAGCTATTTGTGCATGCCTTGATAATACATCCCTTCGTGAATCAAGGGTGAACAACAACCAATCTTGCGCTCCTCTTAGCCGTTGAAATCCTTAATTTATTCCTAAGCCGGATTAATCTTCACCATCAATAGATTGAATAAAGATCATATTCATTCGTTTCTTGAATCTAACTCTCCCAATATAAGATAAATAGATGAAATCACGAGATCCTCTCCCAATTCACTCGCAAACAAGAATAAGAAACAAGAATGAATAAACCTTGAATAGAAAAGTGCAAACTCTTATTACCTAAACAAAAACCAATAGTTTCTCACAACCACAAAACACAATAACCATAGCCAAATAGATTTAGTTCATGGCTAGGTTCCAAAGAAACACAAGATAAATAATCCCTAGCATGAACCCAATCGAACAAGAAAGAAAAAGATAAAGAAGGAGGCTTGTCGAAATCCTCCTTGCCCTAGATGCTTGTCGAAAATTCTCTCCTCTTGCCCTCCTTGTACTTGTCGAAATTCCCCTCTCTTTCTCTCTCTTGATTGTCGAAATCTCCATCTTATTTATAGGGCTAGGCCAAAGTCCTTCTTTGAGGAGGAAGTTAAGTTGGAATTAAATTAACTTTAAAGAATATAATTCTTTATTATAATTGTATTCCTACTAGAACTTCTCCTATCTTCTTGGAATTTAATTCTTCTTTAATCTCTGCATGGCAATCAAATTCCTTTGGGTTTGGGCTTTGCTCCACGTCATCTTGGGCTTGTCTAGTCATCAATTTCGACTACCATATCACCTTTGCTCTTGTCGACAATTGCCATGGCAACTGGCTCGGCGTCTCCTTCATGTATTGCCCTGGCAACTAGCTCGGCATATCCTTCATGCATTGCCCTAGCAACTAGCTCTAGCCTTGCTTTGGCAAGTGATCCTGCATATACACACAAAACACACCAAAGCAGTATCTTTTCCCACAAAAACTACCAAGTTATGTAATCAAGCTCAATGATGGAAGGAAACATGGATTAATGCATGAATGGCTAATTATGCAACTAATATGAGCCTAAGTCTAACAATAATATGAGTAAAAAGGGTAAGAAAAATAGTACTTTTGAACACTTATCACACCCCCAAACTCGAACTATTGCTTGTCCTCAAGCAATGCAAACTCATAATTACCTGCCAAGACTTCAATTTTCACAAACTTAGCTTTGAACTTGATTTCAATTCTCTGAACCGGGGCACAAAGTATGATTGGCTTTTTATTTTTCGGAAAACTTAGGAATTACTCGGAATCAAACTATAATGCTTGTGAGTGTGTGCGAAGTTGTGTGCAAGTTGATTTTTCGGATTCTATGCAAACAATAGGTTTTCAAATTACTTCATTGGGTTCTTTTTAACATGTTTTAACTAGAGCTAGTTTTGGGCACCTCTAGTGTTTTGTTTTTAGTTTTCTTAAGTTAATTTATTCGACTAGAGCCGGTTTCGGGCACCTCTAGCTATCAAATTTTTTAACACATACTAGAGCCAGTTTCGGGCACCTCTAGTGATCAATATTTTTAGCACATGCTAGAGCCAATTTCGGGCACCTCTAGCATTCATCCAATTTTTTATTCTAATCCCCCAATTTGTTAATTATCAACCTAAGTTCACTAGAATTCCTTAAATCAATCAAACCACAATAGTGCTTCATCAATTCAGCATCATAGTAAAATTCTAAGTTTTTCCATGGTTATCCTAGAATAAAAATTCTATCAATTAAGTGCATTGGCAAAGTCATCATCGGATATTCATCAAATCTAAGCAATTCTTGTTCCAATTAAAGGTATGGCAAGCAATTTATGTATCCTAAATGTAATACTTAAGATGAATGTAACTAAACATGGTAACTACTAATAACAATCCCCCCCCCAAACTCGAGTGAGGCATTGTCCTCAATGCATGCATTTAAAGAAAAATAAAAATAATGAAAAATAAAATGCATACGAGGACTTACTCTGAGAGTTCGTCATCATAGATGATTAGTTTCCTTTTGACCGGTGTCTTGATTCTCTTACTTGAACGCGATGGTTGTTTTCTTGTTGCCGGGATGTCTTTAGCTTTGGTTGCCGTGGCTTCTTTAGGGTTGGTTGTCGTGGCATCAGCTTGTGCGTGCACGATGTAGGTTACCGCGGCGTCATCTGTTGCGGTTGCTGTGGCGACTGCTTCATTGGTTACCGGCGCAAGGATCTCGGCAGTAAATTTCCTTAGCATAGTGGTTGTGAGTATTGCAAAGAAAACCTAAAAACTAAAGATAATGAAGAAAAATAAAATATATCCTAAAAATAAAAATGAAAAAAAGAAAAAGAAAATATTGAAAGGAGAGCATGCTTATGCATCTCCTAAGTTGACCACTTCTTTGTTACGTTCCACATGGGCACCATTGTAGTGCTTCAATCTTTGTCCATTAACTTTGAATTCATGGTTGTCAGAGATGGACTTTATTATCACAGCACCATGGGAGAATGGTTTGACGACTTCGAATGGTCCCGACCATCTTGATTTCAGCTTTCTCGGGAAAAGTTTTAGCCGATAATTGAATAAGAGAACTAGTTGCCCTGGCATGAATTGCCGCGGCAATAGTTTCTTATCATGCCATCGCTTTGTTTTCTCCTTGTAGATTCGTGCATTGTTATAGGCGAGTGCACGAAATTCTTCTATGTCGTTGAGGTCCAACAAACGCTTTTGTCCGGCACTTTCCCAATCCATATTCATGGTCTTGATTGCCCAGTATGCCTTGTGTTCGATTTCCACCGGTAGATGGCATGTCTTGCCATAGACAAGTCGAAAGGGGGACATACCTAAGGGTGTTTTGAATGCAGTGCGATATGCCCAAATCGCGTCATCTAGTCTTAATGACCAATCATTCCTAAAGGGATTTACAACTTTCTCGAGTATTCCCTTCAACTCCAGTTGGAAATTTCTGCTTGCCCGTTGGTTTGTGGGTGATATGCCGTGGCGATCTTGTGTGATATGCCGAAGCATTGCAACATCTTGGCAATTAGTCATTTTCAAAATGCTTGCCTTCACATCGCGATAATTGCTCTTGGCATCCCAAACCGTGTAAATATGTTTTTCTGCAAGAATCGTTGCGGTCTTGGAATCGTTGTTGGGAACTGCAGCTGCCTCAACCCATTTAGACACGTAGTCGACGGCAAGTAAGATGTAGAGGTTGCGGATGAAGATGGGAAAGGTCCCATAAAATCGATCCCCATACATCGAACAATTCCACCTCGATGATGTTCGGCGGCATCTCATGTCGCCTAGAGATATTGTCCGTCCTCCGCAACGATCACATTGCTTGTAAAAGTCTTGGGCATCTTTGTACAATGTTAGCCAATACAAACCGGATTGCAACACTTTGGCATGATACGAGTTCCTCCAAAATGTCCTCCATAGGGTGAAGAATGGCATTGCCGAGTACATTCTGTTGCTCTTTCTTGAGGACACATCGGCGTATAACCTGATCTGCATATTGTTTAAACAAAAGAGGCTTGTCCCAAAAGTAATGCTAAGCATCATGGCGGAACCGCTTCTTCCCTTGGTGAGTAATGCCATAAGGTAAAGTACCACAAACAAGGAAATTAACTAAATCCGCGTACCAGGGTATTACGGAGGCATGTGCTGACGTGGTGACTGCTCCCAAAATTGCCGAGGCGTGTGCATACATGGTTGCCGAGGCGTCGAGGGTTGCCGAAGCGTCGAGGGTTACCGAGGCATGCGCATCCATGGTTGTCGAGGTAACTAAAATTTGTTCATCCGGGAATGCATCGCATATCTTTAGATCCGCGTCCTCCTCCCTGTTGTGTTATAAACGTGATAAGTGGTCGGCCACTTGATTTTCTGTTCCTTTCCTATCCTTAATTTCAATATCAAATTCTTGTAAAAGTAATATCCAACAAATCAAATGAGGTTTAGCATCCTTTTTAGCAAATCGATATTTGATTGTCGAATGGTCCGTAAGAACAATTACCTTTGTACCAATCAAATAGGATCGGAACTTGTCAAATACGAAAACTATAGCTAGTAACTCTTTCTCCGTTGTTGTGTAATTCACTTGAGCACTATTAAGAGTTTTACTAGCGTAGTATATCACATGGAAGGTCTTACCTGTGCGTTGGCCTAGGACTGCTCCTACCGCGAAATCACTTGCATAACACATGAGCTCAAAAGGTAGCGTCCAATCTGGTGGAACGACAATGGGTGCCGAGGCAAGCTTTTTCTTTAGGGTTTTGAATGCTTGGGTGCAAGATTCATCAAAATCGAAGACTTTATCCTGTTCAAGCAGATTACACAAGGGTTTAGTGATTTTAGAAAAATTATGAATGAACCTCCTGTAAAAACCTGCATGTCCGAGAAAACTTCAAATTCCTTTAACTGAACTTGGTGGGGGTAATCTCTCGATCATGTCCACCTTGGCTTTGTCTACTTCAATTCCCTTGGATGAAATCTTGTGGCCAAGCACTATTCCTTCATCTACCATAAAATGGCATTTCTCCCAATTGAGGACTAAATCAGTTTCTTCACATCTTGCCAACACCCTCTCTAAATTGTCGAGACAGCTGTCGAAGTCATTACCAAAAACAAAAAAATCATCCATGAAGATCTCAAGGAAGTCTTCGACCATGTCTGAAAAGAGTGTCATCATGCATCTTTGGAAGGTTGTCGGGGCGTTACACAATCCGAACGGCATCCTTCGGAAAGTATAAGTACCGTATGGGCATGTGAAGGTTGTCTTTTCTTGATCTTCTGGTGCTATGGCAATTTGATTATAACATGAATAACCATCAAGAAAACAATAAAAGGGTTTACCTGCAAGATGGTCAAGCATTTGATCAATAAAGGGTAATGGGAAGTGATCTTTCCTAGCGGCTTTGTTTAGCTTTCGATAATCCATACAAACCCTCCAACCGGTCACAGTCCTGGTTGGAATGAGTTCATTGTTTTCATTACTTACCACTGTTATACCTCCCTTTTTCGGTACACATTGTACCGTACTTACCCATGTACTATCAGAGATAGGGTATATAATGCCGGCGTCAAGCCACTTGATTATTTCTTTCATTACAACCCCTTTCATGGCATGATTCAGTCTCCTCTGGGCCTCAATTGAAGGTTTGTGATCATCTTCCAACGAAATCTTGTACATGGACATTGCTGGGCTAATTCCCTTCAAGTCGGCAATCGTCCACCCTATTGCCTTTTTGTGTCGCTTCAACATCTTGATCAGCTTCTTTTCTTGCTCAGGCTGTACCTTAGAAGAAATAATTACAGGCAATGTATTATTGGTTCCTAAGTATGCATATTTTAGATGCTCTGGCAATTGTTTCAACTCAAGAATCGGTGGTTGTTCAATAGAGGGTTTTTCGAGTTTACCTTTCTTACCTGAGTAATCCAGTGGTTCAAAGTATGTACATGGTCGATTGACTAGCCAATTTGCCTCTTCTTGTTGTTCCTCATCGACCGGTTCTTCATATTCCTCAGGTTCCTCTTGACCGGCAATGTAGTTACTGAGGCAACTAAATTCCTCGTCGAAGTTAAACTCTGCCGTGGCATGAAGAAGTTGGCATTCTTTTGGATCATCCGCATGCCTTAGTGTTTGGAACACATTTAGTTTAACTTGCTGGTCATTCACCCTCATTGTGAGTTCTCCCTTTTCAACATCGATCAAGGTTCTCCCTGTTGCTAGGAATGGTCTCCCGAGAAGGATGGGTGCATGCTCATCTGCTTCACAATCCAAAATAATAAAGTCAATGGGAAAAATAAATTTATCAACTTTTACCAGTTTGTCCTCGATTTTTCCCTCTGGATGCACATAGGATCTGTCTGCTAGCTGCAGCATAACTGTTGTAGGTCTTGCCTTCCTGATTCCTAGTTTCTGGAAAACCGATTTAGGCATCAAGTTTCTGCTAGCCCCAAGGTCGCATAATGTTTTCCCGACATAGTGATTTCCAATGGAACAGGGTATTGTGAAACTTCCGAGATCCTTCAACTTGGGTGGCATACGATTGTGCAACATTGCCATGCATCCCTCTGTTGCGGCAACTGTTTCAAACTCTCCTAGCCTTGTTCTCTTGGACACAATGTCTTTAAGAAACTTGGCATAGTTTGGCATTTGTTCAATTGCTTCCACCAATGGCAAGTTGATGTGGACTTGCTTTAGGATATCAAGAAACTTCTTGAATTGGTATTCTTGCTTTTGTCGCTTCAACCTTTGTGGGAATGGTGGTGGAAGTCGGATATCTTCGATCCTTTCTTTGGTTTGGAACCTGATTGACGGCATTGCCGGGACAACTAGAGTTGCCGAGGCATTATCAACTGGGGTTGCCGAGGCATGCTCATCGCCAGTTGCTGAGGCATGCTTATTGCCGGTTGCTGCGGCAATTCCTGGTTCAGCATCTGAGGCTTTGCCGCTAGGTTCGTCTTGATCTTTTTGTGGAGTTTTGTTTGATGAGTGGGTTTGAGCCTCTCTAAGTTGTTGGCCACTTCTAGTGGTGATCGCCTTACATTGCTCATGGCCAGTTCCTCTTGCGACTTCAGTATCGCTAGGTAAACCTCCTTGCGGTCTAGTATTCAGATTTTGAGCAAACTGTCCGACTTGATTTTCCAATGATTTGATTGCCGCCTCTTGGTTTTGCAATCTCATCTCGGTCCTGTTAATAAAAGCATCAGTTCTTTTTATGAAATTACTATTCTCAGCCATATAAGATTCAGTTTTCATCATAAAAGCATTTAGAGAATTTTCCAAAGAACTAGATGTTGTCGGTTTTTGCTGTGGCAACTGTTGCCGTGACATATTCTGCTAGAATCCCGATGCTTGTGCATTCTGATTGTTCTGGTTTAGAGCATTGTTGGGATTACTCCATGAAAAATTCGGATGCTTCTTCCAAGCTGGATTGTATGTATTGGACATCACATTGTTGTTCCGATTGTAATTCCCCACATAGAAGCTGGATTCTGCATACATTCAGAAGAATTATGGTTACCACCACATAACTCATAAAAAATATCCATTACCTTGACTTCATGTGTGTTGTTTGGTTTTTGCATGTTCTAGACCATCTTGGTTAAAGTGGCCAATTATGCCGAAATTGAATCTGATGATCCTAGTTCATGTATTGTGGCTTGGCGTCTAACTCCTCCTCTTCTAGTAGATGGGAATTGATAATCATTCTTGGCCAGCCTGTTTAAAATTTGCATTGCTTCCTCCGGTGACTTATCTACGAGTATGCCGTTTGTCGCAGCATCTAGCATCATCCTTGTTGGTGTATTCACGGCGTTGTAAAACATTGTTACTTGAGTCCACACCGGGAATCCGTGTAGGGGGCATTTGTGTAGAAGTTCTCTATATCGCTCCCAAGCCTCGTACATGGATTCATCATCTGCCTGCCGAAAAGAAGTAATGTCATTACGAAGCTTATCAGTCAAATTTGTAGGATTAAATCGAGCAAGGAAATCACAACAAAGATCGGTCCAAGATGCTATTGATCCGGCAGAAATGCTATTCAACCATGCTTTCGCCTTATCCCTCAGTGAATAGGGGAATAATCTTAATCATAAGACATCGGGGGTGACTCCGTGTATTTTGAACGAGTTGCAAATCTCGAGGAAAGATTTCAGATGTTTCCGTGCATCTTCAGTTGCTGAGCCGCCAAATTGACCAATTGTGTTGATCATATTAAACATTACCGGTTTTAACTCAAAGTGGTCGGCTTCGATTTCAGGTGCGACAACTCCTGGATTAAGTCCATCAAGATCTTCTTCAAGATAGTCTCGAATAGTTCTGTTTCGTGCAAGAATCACTCCTCCTCCTGCTAGAACATCTTGATTCATATTGCCGTCTTGATTAGCCATTGCTACTCTAATCCTTTGTCTAAGCCTTTGTAAGGTTCGTTCGATTTCTGGATCAAAGGGATATTCTGGTGTAGTCGGTCTCGCCCTGGTCATATACCAATGCAAAACCAAAGTTTGTTAGCCCTTTGAATCTTAAACAAGAAAAGTAAAAAGAAAGTGCAAGAAAATAAAAACAAAGTCACTATTGCAAATCCCCGGCAACGGCGCCAAAAACTTGTTGCGCGTAATAAGTGCTACGCAATGGTGCAAGTATACACGTTGCAAGTTATAGTATAAAAGATATCGTCTCCACAGGGATTGGTGCTACTTCAAGAATCTAGTCTCTTGCACTGTAAAAAGTAAAAACACAAAAAAAAGATTATAGGAGTTTAACTAATAACTAATCTAGAAAGCAATAAAGTAAAAGAATAAATGAGATCAAATGAGAGAGAGATAGGTCAGGTAATCGTGAGTTGAGGTGTGATAGCCGATTGGATCATCTTGGTAAAAGAGTGCACGGGCAACTCAGTTGCCGTGGCAACTTGCACAACGGGGTTGCCTTGGCAACTAATCGATGGTTGCCTGGGCGACTAGTTGGGTAACTACTTGGGCGTCTGGGCAGCAATCTTCAAGGTTCGGCATAGCGTTCTTCAATGGTTCCTTCTTATCCCTAAGTCGAAACTCTAGCTATTTGTGCATGCCTTGATAATACATCCCTGCGTGAATCAAGGGTGAACAACAACCAATCTTGTGCTCCTCTTACCCGTTGAAATCCTTAACATATTCCTAAGCCGGATTAATCTTCACCATCAATAGATTGAATAAAGATCATATTCATTCGTTTCTTGAATCTAACTCTCCCGATATTAGATAAATAGATGAAATCACGAGATCTTCTCCCAATTCACTCGCAAACAAGAATAAGAACCAAGAATGAATAAACCTTGAATAGAAAAGTGCAAACTCTTTTTACCTAAACAAAAACCAATAGTTTCTCACAACCACAAAACACAATAACCATAGCCAAATAGATTTAGTTCATGGCTAGGTTCCAAAGAAACACAAGATAAATAATCCCTAGCATGAACCCAATCGAACAAGAAAGAAAAAGATGAAGATGGAGGCTTGTCGAAATCCTCCTTGCCCTAGATGCTTGTAAAAAATTCTCTTCTCTTGCCCTCCTTGGACTTGTCAAAATTCCCCTCTCTTTCTCTCTCTTGATTGTCAAAATCTCCATCTTATTTATAGGTCTAGGCCAAAGTCCTTCTTTGAGGAAGAAGTTAAGTTGGAATTAAATTATCTTTAAATAATATAATTCTTTATTATAATTGTATTCCTACTAGAACTTCTCCTATCTTCTTGGAATTTAATTTTTCTTTAATCTCTGCATAGCAATCAAATTCCTTTGGGTTTGGGCTTTGCTCCACGTCATCTTGGGCTTGTCTAGTCATCAATTTCGACTACCATATCACCTTTGCTCTTGTCGACAATTGCCATGGCAACTGGCTCGGCGTCTCCTTCATGTATTGCCCTGGCAACTAGCTCGGCATATCCTTCATGCATTGCCCTGGCAACTAGCTCTAGCCTTGCTTTGGCAAGTGATCCTACATATACACACAAAACACACCAAAGCAGTATATTTTCCCACAAAAATTACCAAGTTATGTAATCAAGCTCAACGATGGAAGGAAACATGGATTAATGCATGAATGGCTAATTATGCAACTAATATGAGCCTAAGTCTAACAATAATATGAGTAAAAAGGGTAAGAAAAATAGTACTTTTGAACACTTATCACATACCTCTAGATCAACCTTTGGGGTGGCATAAACTTGTGTTGAAGTTAAACCTTGGTACAAGTGTTGTTAAATGTGATGTTGGATGCTTATATGTGTGTATGCAAGTTGCTAGGACCTAAATGCATCTAGTCTTGTGCGAAAAACTAGCTAAAAATGTCATTATAGGTCTAGGCGTATCGAAACAGGTGTCCCCGTACCAGTACAGCTAGGCCATTTCAGGCATTGCATTCTGATACACGGGAGGGTGTTTCGATACGGGCCTACCTTTTCAGGCTTATCGTTTCGGTACTCGAGCAAGTGTTTTGATACCATCATGGGCATTTTTGCCAGGAATTTTGATACGCAAACAAGCATTTTGGTACGGGTTTTATGTAACCCCCTCAACCCGGCCTAGATGCCCAAGCGAATTGAGAGAACTACATTAGGTTTGCCGAAGCAAACCGGTAAAAGGTTACAAAAAATCGATCCATTTTTTTCTTTTTATCTTGTCTAGAGGGAAATTATTAATCCTAAGTGTACATACTTACAGCGGGTGAAATTTCAAAGGAAATATTTTGCGGAAAGGCCTTTAATTGCACAACATCCAGTTTAGGGACCAAAATGAAAAACTTTTAATTTACACGGCCAAAGGTGAATTTAAGATTATCATCCTTTAATTAGTTAGATTACATGCTCACATGACAAAAATCAGCTTAAAAAGATCCTCCATACTCATACAATTGGACCCACAACAACCAAAGGCTAAGATGAAAGAAAATAGAACTTCATCAAAGCCATTAACTAACTTAACTGCCTTGGGTATCGGTACACACACTTGAGTATCGATACGCCCTTGCCATTTTAAATCCTAAAAATTCCAGTAGCCAACTCCCGTACCGGTACGACCCTGCGTACCGATACGCCTTACCAAAACCAAAGGCTCGTATTGATCCTCAAACCCGTGTACTGAAACCCTATGCCAAACTTAGGCTTCCTGTACCGATACACAAACCCAAGTATCGATACACTACTCTTAAAAAGCATTTTCGTATCAGAACGCCTAGCCCGCGTACCGGTACCACAAGCCTGAAATGGCTTCCCGTACCAGTACGTGAACACGAGTACCGATATGCTTGGACCTGAATGGTCACAAATGACTAGATTAACATGCTTATTTCAAAACTAAACCATTTCATCATGCCATAAACTCTCATACAACACTACCAAGATGCAATAGCAACCTAAACATCATAAGTTCAGCAACCAATTAGCATTCTTACATCCTATGATGTTCTAAAGGCATGCTTCCCAAATTCACTTTGCCAAACATCCCAAAATACACAAACACGCCAATCTCAGCATATGCATCATAACAACACAACCCACACAACATAATAAACTTGCCCAAGCCATCGTAACATGGCAATCAACAAGAAAGCTCTAGATGCATACCTAAGCATCCATTAATCCTCAACTACAAGAAAGAATTAGCAATAAGCTTAGCATCTCCAATCATTCACAAAACCCAACATAGAAACATACTCAAAATTCATAAGGAAACAAAATTACAACTCTCAAAAACCATGACGAACACATTGCCTTATTAACCGAAACATAAACCGAGTTCATACTCAAACTTGTAATTGTCCTTGGATCACTTAACCTTGCCTCTTGCTGCCCCCAAACCTTAATGTTCTATATCATTGGGAAAAAGATAGCATAAGCATACTTGCTTAGTGATGATTCTAATAAAACAATGATGCATTAAAACCATTTGAAAACCATATGCTTGTTTACCAAAAACATGCTTACAACCAAAGCATTTTTCCATGATTCCAACCGAATCAAAGCATAATAACCTTTATACAACATCATGTACGTTCCATGCTTAAATCTCAAAGCTTTAAATCATAAACCATGATTAAAACCCAAAGCATTAAATCATAAACCATGCTTAAATCTCAAAGCATTAAATCATAAAACCATGCTTAAATCCCAATGCATTAAAAATAAGTTAAACACATGAACCTCCACATATATTGGCATTTATAGTGACCCGGATAGACTACCCTCTATCACACATATTGAATACATGGATTTCTCATATCATGCCTAGTTAGATCGCATGATATCCCAAACCTTGCCTAGTTAGACCGAATGATTTGACACCCTTACCTAGTTAAACCGCGACCTTAACACCCTTGCCTAGTTACACCCCAAGTTTACCAACCTTGCCTAGTTAAACCGCAAGTTTCCATCTTTGCCTTTCCAAACCGCAAGATTTGACAACCTCGCTTAGTTAAACCGCGAGTTTTACCTCCTTGCCTAGCTAAACCACAAGATATTATCACCTCACCTTGTTAAACCACAAGTTTTACTTCCTTGGCTAGTTAAACCGCAAGATTACCATCAATTTGGGTTGCCTAGTTAGACTGCACGGCCCAAATGATGTCCCAACAGTCCGAGTGGCCTTGTTAAACCACCATAACTCAATGACCCATGGCCACGATCGATTTTGTTCATATTTTATAGTGCACTTTAATCCTATGGCATGCCAACTATATCCGATTGTTTTCTCACCTTGTCACATAGCCAATATATCATTTACAAAACCATTTACTTATTGTTTTACGATGCATTACATAAAAACATCACATATGCAAATCTCATTGCCAATGCAATAACGCCACTCCCAACTGGAATGAAAACCAATACTCAATAGCATTTAATATACTTCAATCCCTGCAAATGTACTCGAAATCATGCATTACCAGTAAGTAAATCTTACAATGTTTATAACCAAAACATGCAAACAACATGATTGTAACACCCTAAACCAGGCCTAGGAAAGTTACCACTATCTAAGTGATCAACTAATTAATTAGGTGTTAGTTAAAGTAAAAGAATTGGAAATTAATTGAGGGAAGAACATTAGCTAACATAATTAAAGGACTAAAATGTTATAGCCAACAAGTTAGAGTGACAAATTAAAAGGACCAAATGAAATAAGAGTGAAACAACAAACTTGCATGTGTAATTAGACCATTATTCTATAATGGAATACATGTGGTAAGGATTATCCACATGTGGCAATTATAAGGGTGTATGAACCGGCCATGCTTGTTGAAAGAAAGAGAAAACAAAAATTTGATCTTCTTCAACCTTGTTCTTGCTTGGCCGAAAATTAGAGAGGGGGAGTTTGAGAGAGAAAACTTCATAGAATCATCTTCCATTCATGTTCCTGAATTTGTTTTGATCAAATTAGCTTAGGAGGAAGGTAAATGCTTGATTCATTACTTCAATTACATGCTTAAATCTGGAAACTTTTATGTTCTTGTTGCCTAGTTTGAATATGATGATTGTTATGAATGTTGTAGTGATGTTAGCTCTAAGATTCTTGAAATATTGAGTGTTATTGATTAAATTGCTATGTATATGTGAATGGCTTCTGGAATTTGCTAGGATATTGCTGGAAAATTTAGTGCTAAATTGGTATGATTTGAATGTATCATGGCATGAAATTGTTTTGATCACATTGCTAGTTTAAGATTGTGTAAACATGCTTGATTTTATATAATGCTCTATTTTGATCACATTGAAAGGTGAATTTAACTGACCTATACTTGTATGAGTATACATATAAGTTGAATTAACATGTTAGAAGTACCATCCAAGTGATTAAAGAAGCTAGAAACTCAAACTAGTGTAATCTGCCCAGAATACTCTGTTCCGGGCAGTAACTTTGAAAAATTACCATAAATTGTACAAAGAGAATTTATGGCTGGAAATTTTATGGACAATGTCTTAACATGTCTAAATTCATTAGGAGAAAACAGAATTGAATTCTGGATTGTAGAATGAAATGTAGAGAAGAAACACTAAGGACAGTGCAAACTGTCTAGTGATGTAAATTGCCTTGTCTTTAAGCTAAAAACTGTATTAATTGGAAAAGAAATAAAATGCAAGGCCTATATGGTTAGAAATATAATTAAGTTAGCTTTCCAACGGTGTAAACCAATTGAAATTCCGACATAAGGAATGAAAGATATGAATATTTAAGCAAGTAATGCACATGCTGCCAGGCAGTAGCAGCAACAGCCTTGATGTTTTGAAATGAATGAATTATGTATTGTTGCCTTGTTTTGAAGAAATGAATGTATCTTGTCTTGACCTTGATTTACTTATATGAATTGTTAGAACAAGGAGTAAATCTTGTGGAAGAAGAAAGGAGTGGCCAAGCTAGTGCAAACACAAAGGAGTTTGGATCCAAGACTAGCTAAGCTTGGAGTATTGTGAGTGTAGTTTACAAATAGGGTTAGGACTTAGGTCCTAACTAAATATGCATGACTAGTTTCTTGCTATGGATATGTCATGATAATGAACCTAATTTAACTTGAATATAAATAATAAGGGAATTATGAAATAAGATAATATATGAAACTTGTCTACATCCTTGCAGTGTTGTACAATTAGAATTGCTTGATTCTTAATGCCTTGAGTGTGAATTATCGAATGCTACTCGAATGTATTGTCTTGAACATGAATGTATTGTCTTGAACATGAAATGCATCGCTTTGAACATGAAATGTACTGCCTTAAACATGAATAATTTGCCTTGAGCATGAAACACATGAAATGTGAAATGAAATTAAAGAGCTAAGAATCAATTGGTCTAAGGACTACAACATGATATTGCTATACATTGATTGACTTGATTCTTGAATCATACATGACCCTAAACTTGAAAATCTTGAAATTCTTGAATAAAAGAAGTGTAATCAAACAACCTTGGTTGCTAGTTGAATAGGTAGAAGGGCATGTCTTAGAGTCTAGAGCTCATTGTGTCAGGGTGGACTATGGTCAGGGCTAAGGCCCCTAATTGAAGACAGATGGAGGGTACGTTTGTGTGGTCTTTGGCGACAGTAGGACGGTTGACTAGTACTACGGTACATCTTGTGGCGACAGTTGGTTGGAGACTTGATTACCTAATCAAACTAAGAACCAAGGATTGTGTTAAAGATATTAAATGAACTAATATCACCTTGAATAATGTCACAAAAAGGCTTGAAATTAAACAAAAGCATGGCCAAAAATAAAAATCCAGAAAAAAAAGACCAGATCAAACAAAGAAGCGTGTAAAATAAATACGTAAATTAAAGGTAAAAATTAAAAAAGCAAAAATTAAATGTTAGAAGTTAAAAAATAGTTGGATACACTAAACATGCCATAATAATACGGATCATACCCCATTGCGGGTCACCGTAAAACCGATCGAACAAGAACTAAAGAACGAGAAAATAAATAATATATATATATATAAATAAGAACAAAGAAATAAATAAACAATATATATATATATATATATGAGAAATAGTAATCATAATATATATAAATATATATACATTACGCAGCATATCACATAAAATATATATAATATAATATAAAATATATAGGCTATATATTATACTATAAAAACATGATATATATATAACATAACCATAATATATAATATAAATATATAATATAAATAGGATAAAAAAAAAGGAAAATGAAAAGGCAAAAAGTGGCTTTGAATGAAAATAAGAGGATAAAGAAAATGAGGAGGTGGTTTTCGGAATTCAAAATCCCTTCATTTTCCAGTAATGTTTCAAACCCAAAACAAAGTCCTTTGAACCGAGACCTTCCATGGTCGTTCATCGGCGATCACTCTTCGCTGGCCCATCCCGATGTCCGAAGACGCACGTGGACGGTGGCTCTTCCTCAAACGGCAGATAAGTTCGAAATTCCTCTTCTCTTTTGAAGTCGATTTGAAATCTAAGAAGAATAAAAAGCCCTAAACTTTAATTTTTGGTTCTAAAATGAGATTTAAAGAAAATTTTGAAACCCTTTGTTTTTCTTTTTGTTTAAAAAGATTTGAATCTGATTTGTTTTGAAAAAAAAGGATTCGAACCCTAGCCTCAAAACCCCTTTTTGTTGTTTTTTTTTTCAAAACAAAAAAAAATCCCTAAAACCTTTGAGAAAACGAAAAAGAAAGGAAGCAAAATTTAGAGAAGCCTCTGTTTTTTTTGTCTTTGTATTTCTGAAATTCTAACCCCTTTACATTGCTATTTGATTAGCTTTTATAGCCCTAATTTTGATTACAAAATAAAACGAAAAACAAAAAACAGAATTGGTATTGGTTGATGCCTTTCATTTGCTGAAATTCTTCTCATTTTATCATCTTGTGCAGGTGTGGATCAAAAGAGAATGTGGACCATTTGATTTTTTGTTGCTGAGGGGTACGGTTCATAGGTGTTGGTTTAGGCAGCTTTGGGTCTCCGAGGGGTTGGGGTTTGAGGCTGTTGGCATTCAGCCAAAATTTTGCTGAGGTTGTGGGCTTAGTTGGGTTTAGGGTACTTGGGTTGGATTTAAGTTGCAAATGGGTAATTAATCTTTTTTGGATTTAATGTAGTGGTCCTTTATAAATAAATGCAAATGGGCTTTTTATTTAAGTGTATAGTGGCTGATATATATATATATATATATATATATATGGTGTTTTGGGTTTAATGTATTCATAGGATGATTATATATATATATATATATATGTATGTATGTATAGGGCTAATGGTAAATTGACTTGAGGTTTAATTTGGGCTGGAGGCCCGGACGAAAAATGGGTATTACAGCTCTCTCTCTTTGCTGATTGCTCATTGTTATGAAACAACAATATAGCAAAGATTAAAAGATAACCATTTTCATTCGGGCTAACTAGAACCTCTTTCCCGACACGTCTCTTCCTTCAACTCTAACTGAATTATCTTTTAACTCTTTGAGGAATAGATCTTATCCGTTGATCTGCTACACCATCAACGGCGAGTCAAGATCTAGTTGAATCATTTATTTTATTTCTTTCCGGAAAGATAGATCCTGTAAAAGTAGAAAGTAATTGTTGCTGATTGGGTATTCATTTTTTTCATTTAAATCTGTGAAATTGAAAGAGAAAAGGTAGATAGATGTTTAAATATGGATGATCTACTGATGACAAGACAAGATCGGGGGGTTGGATTGGATCAAGCTACGACTCCGACGAAGAGGTAGATCCGGTGGTTAGATTGCGATCAAGTTACAACTCTGACGAAGAGGCATGATTTGAGGAGTTAGTGCGATCAAGCTACGACTCTAACGAAGAGGCATAACCGGGGATCCGCTACACCATCAACGGCGAGGCAAGATCGGGAGATTGGATTAGATCAAGCTACGACTCTGACGAAAAGGCATGATCCGATGATGAAAGGCGATCAAACTACAACTCTGACAAAGAGGCATGTTCAGAGATTTGCTACGCCATCAACGACAAGACAAGATCTGGAGATTGGATTGGATCAAGCTACGACTCTGACGAAGAGGCATGATCCGATGATGAAGGGCGATCAAGCTACAATTCTAACGAATAGGCATGATCGGAGATCTACTACGCCATCAACGGCGAGACAAGATCAGGAGATTGGATTGGATCAAGCTACGACTCTGACGAAGATGCATGATTCGATGATGAAGGGCGATCAAGCTACAACTCTAACGAAGAGACATGATCGGAGATCCGCTACTCCATCAACGGCGAGACAAAATCGGGAGGGAGATTTTCATTCGCTTCACCACTGATGATAAGTCAGAAACTGAAGATGGATTTGATGACCTGAAAAAAAAAGTAAACAAAAGTTAGTGTTTATTCACTTGGAGTTTTAAGTTTAGGCTTGACTTGCTTTGAGGGTTCGTCATTTCATGTTTGGTGTTGTTAACTTCCCTCTTTGAGGTTTCAATCTTCATTTTTATCCGACTTTTTTTTGTGGTCGAGAGCTTGCCAATTTGTTATTGTCTTTCATGATCAAGGCTTGAACCTGTTTGTTTTATGTTTGAATGAAGCAAATGCGCTTAGTCTGAATGTATCTAAATTGATGTATGGTGTATGTGTTTGATGTGAATGCATGATGAGTGGAGTGATGTTGAGATGAATGGCATGAAATGCGATTGGCCATGATGTTGACTTTAAAGGGGATGCCCCGTGACTTTCTAGCCATATTGGTGGCTTGGTCTTATTTTTGTCCCAATTTTATCTTGCTGATTAGATGGGCTGTCGTCGCTGATGCCCCAACCTCTTGTGGGCTTGGCTATCTTCTTCTGAAATGTTACCTTTCTAGGCAAAGGTCAACTTGTGGATACTTTCTTTAGCAGAAGTAGCGATCTGAGGGCCCTTTTGTTGTAGGTCCCTATACTTTTAAACTCCTTTTATGTGTAATGTAGAGAAAACTTTTTGTTTCGAAACTAAGGCTACATGTTCTAACTTCAATGTAAGATGCTTATTTAAAAATTCGGTTTTTCTTTACAGATTGTGAATATATCAAGCTAGATTGAATACCCCGAATATCAAGTGCACGAGCAACACTAAAAATGGCTTACCGGGGATTACCCCAAGCAAATCTTGTGTCTAGGAGACCTCAAAAGCTGAATTGATGTTTGAAGATGTGAAGGGTTTTCCTTCGGTGCTTGACTATATTGCCTTTGGTAGGTTCATTTATGTCTTATTTTGTTTGAGGAATTCAATTTATCACATTCCTTTGGCTCGAAATAAATGATGGAGCAAACAACAAATTCCTGAGCTACTCGGCATTGCCATAATTTTGAAAATATTACCATCACTCATGAAGCGAAGAATTTTGATTAGAATAGGCTTCAACGGAGTGCCCCAAAAGTTCCACACTCTTATCCGAAAGTGTCTATTACCAGGTTTCGAACATTGGAGTGCTTTTTTATTAATTTTTGAAAGAAAATGCCTATTATCAGGCTTTGAAGTGCTTTTTTTAAAAAACGCCTATTACTAGGCTTTGAAGGTTAAATCAATTCATTTTGTTTTAAAAATTCCTATTACCAGGCTTCAAACATTACATTGCACCGATTTATTATTATTTGATGTGAAATGTGAGTAACATCTTCATAATCTCCACAACTTAGGGTTTCAATTAGACACAGGCTACTCGAATCAACCTCTGGGTCATAGTTAACGTCCCTTGTGCAATTGATATACGGGGACTCAATAGATAGATATTTTTACAGAATGAAGAGATTAAAAATAGATTGCATCTTTTTATTGAAACTTTGAATATGTAGCCTTGGGCCATTACAAAACATTAACACCTTACCCGGGCTTCTTCTTTTTTTAATGTAAACTTACCGGGGGCGTTTGGGTGCCCCAAATACGAAATCACTTACATTGTCCGAATTGCAAATATGGGTTACGAAGCTTGCTGCTCTTTTTACCGGTCGGGGCATCACCCTTTTTGAACATGACATATTTTTAATTTGAAACGATATGATGAATAGGGGAAATAGATGTCTCGAAATGCAATGATAATGTACAAATGTTGATGGAAGTGAATAAACGAGAATGCATTATTGAAAATTTGAACAATATTGTAGAAAAGGTCATGAAACAAAAAACTAATAATGCTACCATGAAAGGATAAATGCAAATAAGTGTTGATCGACGAACATCCTCATTAAACAACTTTCCATAACGGAGATCAAGTCCCATTACAATAAGAAAAGAACATAACTAGCACATAGGGCACAACTGAAACCTATGTTCCTTCTCTACCAATAACTGGGTTGGCCTTTGTTCATCTTCTTGATAAATCTTAAACATTGGGATTCTTCAACTCATTGTTATGGATTCTTTCTCATATTATGAAAGCTTTTCAATTTTAGACTGTTCTCGAATCAACACTTTATTATAAAAATACTATGAATATGCAAAAAACAAATAAATAGAATAAGACAAGACAATAAATGGGTTAGCAACAGATATATAGATAAATCAAATACACCAAAGCGATTAACAAGAAAAAGGCCTAACAACATGAATTCTAGTTCGTTATGGTTATCCGTGTGGCTCTAATAGGGGTGACCTTCTTAGATTCTCAAACATGAGTTTGGTTCTAAAAAGGGTACCCGAACCTATCTTATTACCTACTAAGGCAACAAGAACCCCAATTTTGGCCTATTACAAGCTTGCGAATTGAATTTGGTTTGATGGAAAACACGACCTAGTGACGTGGAGGGCTGCTCATGTGTCAAAAGGCATGGATTTTGGAAGTGAATTCCGACCCGTGGAGGGCTACTCACGTAGGTATGTGGCGTTTAACTCCCGCTTAAGGGAAGGAGCTCGGGTATAGAGCTTGATAAACGTGGTGCAACACATGTCGGTGATTCCTTAGAAATTAAATGAAAAATTAATTCGAAGACCACCAATTATCAAAGCTCGTGTAACCTTAGTCACATTTTCAAGAAAAAATCAACCTCATTAAAATCAAATTAAATTATCAATAATTTCCATCATTTAAAAGCAACAAATATTCTCTTGGCCTAACTCTCTTTTTGTTTTTTTAAAAACAAAATACTTCCCAGCAGAGTCGCCAAGCTGCCTTTTTTTTAAAATAAATATATTAATAAAAGTATAAGTTCGGTCGGCTAAGGGGCATCCCCAAATCATTTTTGAAATTTTGGTTTAAGGGGGATTTTTTTTGAAAATTCCTATTTCCTTAACTTCAAAACATTGCATTTTAAATGGACTAAAGTTGATACTAACCATTTAAGTCGGGCATGTCCCTGCCAGTTCTTGCCTCTGTTCCTGACTGATAATATTAATAGTAGACCAACTATGATAACAATCTGCAACTTTTGGTATTAAAGAGACAATTAGCTATTAGAACTTAGAACATATCTCAATTTTTGCTCCCCTAAGATCGTTCAAGTAAGTGGTAAATCTTATTAATCCTTGAAAATGGTACCCAAAAAATTAAACGAACAACTGTAAGGCAATTCAAGGGGGAAAAAATAAAGAAATTAAAAGAACAACAGTAAGGCGATCCATCCATGCATGTATCATCGTTAGACAATGTTGCACTCACCCATGTCTGTATGTCACTCGCTTGACGTCGAAAATCGCTGCCGCCCCCATCCGGCGTACTTAGTTTCATGATCGAGTCTTTCAGCTCACCAACAGAGTCCCCTAGTTCTTCCACACAATCCCACAAGGCCGCGACATCTCTACGCTTCAGGTCGTGGCGTTTGGAGAGAGATATCATTGATTTTGTTGTGAAATGAGTGGTGTTGAATGCCAAGGAGAGGGCGGTGGTGGCTAACAATCTACGGCTACCTCGGATTCTGGTAGCATATCGAACGAAGGTGGGGAAACACAAGTTGGGATGAAGGGTGGTACGGCAAGAGGTTCTTATAAATTGAGCGTTTCTTCCACTGCAATGAATCGATGTCGTCGCTAGTAAACACGAATCCAGGTTCATTGCCAACCGAATGAGGATTACATGAACAGTTACTGAAAAGCAAAAACCAGCAGCTGCCATTTTCTCTTTGTTGTTTATATGTATCCCACGTTCGGAGGGCACATTCCTTGGAAAGGGTATATAAAGAGTCTTCCCTATCCTCTCTTGTTGAATGTGGTTAAACAACTCTCTTGCATGCGTGGTTCCTGTCGTCGGCTGGGCTGTGGTCGTGCAACATGTGTCTTTGACACGTACATGTATGTTTTATCATTTTGGAGAAAATTCAGAATAATTTCTTTAAACCTATTTTTTTGAACCTATATTATGGGCGGTTTATTAAAACTGAAATGTTTTAATTAGTTGTAAATTAGTTCGAATTAACCTGCTATTTAATTCTTGATTCTTATCTCCTAATTAAGTGAGTGGCTTAAATTCAGCAGTTGACCATGCTTGAAATACGAAAATCAATGTTTAAGACTCATTCTATTTGCCATAATTAGCCTACGTATACAACCTATAAATAAAGAGGTTTTTTCAGAATTCCAAGCATATTAAACCCTGTTTTCAAACTTCATTTTTATTTTTTCTGTTGAGAAGAGCTATTCCACCATTGTCCACTCTTATCTTTGAGTGTACGATTATTGGAGCTACCGTGTTAACCTCGGGGGATGACCACCTGCTGCAGCGATTGCACACATCGAGACGAAATTGTTTCTAAGGTAGTGGTTTATACCACGACACGGTTTTTTGATCTGCCTTTAATTTTTGTTTATTATTATCTAGTCAGTGCAAATAGTTTTGCTTTTGCAGTAATATTACCAACAATTTAGAAACAATTTCATATACTGCAATATGCCAAATCCTATGTCAAAGCTTGTGCATGATTTGTCAAAGCTTGATGCACTCGAAGGGACCAATTATCAGAGGTAGTCCCAATGGATAATCACTTTTTTTGAACAACACGATCTCGACTATGTGTTGCTCAAGCCGCCGCCCCAGACCCAACAACTTCATCGTCCTTAGACGCTGCTTTCAAACATTTTTTAGGTAAGTTGAAATTGTTCTAGAATAGTCTAGTCGATACAGAAATTTAATCTTTAGTTTGCCTATGCCAGTATAATAGTAATGCCAAGTCTGCTTGGCAATTGTTCTCTACTTTAGGGAATTTAACTTTCACTTACCACGTAGTATGGATCTAGTTCCTAAGCTAACTTAGAATTTTTGAAGGTAAGCTTAGAAGAAAAAAAAGAAAGAAAAAATTTATTAACCCAGGGTAAAAGAAGTTAATAAGGCATCAATATTTTGCCAAGGCAAGAAGAAATGGAACACTCCTCTGCCTTAGAGATAATAGGTAGCTTGGGGCTTGGTGGAACTACCTCGTTAGTGCTCAGGTAAAAAACTTTAAGTGTATGAGTGTAATGGGTTAACTTAGTGATGCAGTCTGGACTAACGCGGGGATTCATGGTATGCTCCCTCTTATCACTCAAGCCAAACAGTGCCATGACGCGAACCCTAATTTAATGCCAATTGAAAAAAAAGAAAAAAAGAGAGGAACCCCTTGGCAGCAATAAAAATTCTGAGTTTAGGTAGTAAATTTGACAAAGGGAGTAAACAGATACTTGATGCATATTGCCTACACATCGTGCACTCTTCATGCCCTTGGACTAGAGTTATACTGCTGCACTTGAATTTGCTTATCTACTTGTCATTGTTGCACTGAGATATCCGAGGATAGAAGTAGAGCCAAATTCTTCTTGCCAGCACGTGTTGGCATTTCGAACAAAATTTTTCTGAGGTACTATTTTCACTATTTTTTGTTTTTAGCTTATTTGCAATATTCGAGGATAAGTAATGAGTTAGGTTTAGGGGTGTTAGCTCCTCAATAGTACTAAATCTTATGCTTATTTTTCATCATCTTTGCTTTCCTGTAAGTACATTTCGTTGCATTTAGCCTTAAAATTCATGCATTTGCATAAGAAGTTAGGAATTATGCTATGCCAGTGTGAAAGGTTGCTTTGTTGGCATTATTGCAAGCATGGCAGAGCAGTGTAGCGAAGAAAGGAAGGAATGCCAGAGAGAATGCCGAGTTGCTGTTGGCAGTGATGGACCAAAAATTGCCGAAGCACCGGTTGGCAGTGAAGAGGAGTTTGATGCCCGACGAAGTATCTGTTGGACCTTGATGACATCGGCCCTAGGATTCAAATATAGGATAAGATGATCACATCCCTTATCCCTTGAGCATTCAAAATTCAATTTTCAAGGCTTATCATAGGTTATCCTTGCAAGCCTATTTAAAGAACTCAAGCAAGCACATAATTCATATTTACCAATCATCAACGATCGGCTTGGAGAGGCTGCACCAAGGAGACGTGGTTCAACGAGCTTGACTGAGAGCCTAGACCTTTAAGGGCTGTATCGAGTGACCCCCTTCTAGCCTATTCTCTTTGTCTAGTTATTTTTATTTTTAAGTGTCAATGTTGTTAGAAAACGATGAAGGTTTTTGGTTTGATATCCTCACCATGAACTAATTTAATAGTTGGTAGGGGATGTTTGCGTTGAATGATGTTTCTATGTTTTGTTTTTAATAATAAAAAATGCCTTGGCATTGTTTCCCCTATCTGACATGTTCTTCAGTTTTCTAAATTCTTTGCCAAGCGACCGCTGCCATTGTTTGCATATTGCACCTTAATATCTTAATAGACTTTGGGGGAACGATTAGTTGCTAGATACTAAAGCGAGATGCTTCAAAGAAAGATGTTCAAGTAGATGAACTTACTTCGGGAGTGAGTCTGCCCCTTAGGAGTATAGATTGGGACTTAATCAAATTGATTTATGAAAAACTTCATTATAGAGATATAAGGGTTTTTACATGGTTAATTTTGAGGCAATGCCAACTTTGAATCTGCTCAGCAAATAATATCAAGGTAAAAAATTATTAAAGACTGGCATGGAAAATGTGAAAAATAGGCTTCCCTTGCCAATGATCATCACTCATTTTGACTCTCTTTGTGCCAACGTTGTTTTTGTTTTATTTCTTTACTTTTAAAATGTTTCCAAAGCCCATTTCAACTCAACCAACACTTTTTCCTTGACAAGTAAACAAGCAAAGAAATTAAACTCTTGGCAAATCATTGTAGGTTCGATAACTCAACTTACTGTTGTATTACTTGCATACCGTGTGTACTTGCACGCAAAAGGCTTAGTCTTGGCACTGTCTTCATACACTTCCAATTCATTTTTCCACCATTTTGCCAAGCACTCACACGGTCGAACAGTTGGGGTTAATCGAGAACACATTGCCTGTTACAAATGTTATTGAAAATGTTTTTGCATATTTGTCTTAGATCATTTGTCGAGCCAATGCCCTGATTGTCAGGTTTAAACACCTGTAATGAATTTAATTTTAAATGAGAAATGATTTATTCAGTAATTACTTTTAAGCGTTTTCTGGGTTATCGATAATATAGGAAAAGTGGTTTCCGATCTTAAGTTGACTTGGTCCTCGATCGAAAATAGTTTAAAATGGTTTCTAAACTCGAGTGACATTGCCCTTATTCGTGAGTTTATAGGTGGCGTTGGTCTATTGTTTTGAATATAAAAGATGGTCATTACCATCGATGTTAATGATATGGATTTGTGGATAAGAAGTTGGTAAAGTGAGGTGAATGGAAGTATATACACCGTAAGGTGTCGTATGCTTGATTGTAATATCAATATTTGGAAAGTATGCACGAGAAAACTTTTATCGAGATTTTAATGAGGATTCTGGAGTGTTTGAGCTGTTAAGGTTATGATGTGCACATCAGGCAAGAAATTTGATGTTCAAGATCGAAATTGTTAAGAAAAACTTTATAGTGTTCCTAGTATCTTTTACCACGAGGATGGTCAGGATATGAAATATGCATAAGGTGTTGGGTTGACTATTATCTTCAGATATTTGAGTGCGTAGAGGAATCGTTGAATTTTTATGTTGATTAAGGAAAGGTTGTGTAATCTACTTTTCATTCCCACTTGCATCATCTGGTGGATTCTGGCTACACGCAATTATGCATATCAGTTGAAGATAGTTGTTTGAATGTGTTGAAGTTTTGAAGATTGTAGTTGATTTTTGTTATGGAGTTTATCCAAGAGTGGACCGAACTATGTTTGGTGAGTTTTGGCTTAGTGGTAATCGCAGGGTTTAAGAATGTTCAGGTTTTGAATGTCTGTGTTTTTGGAATTCTTTTTTGGAATGCTTTTGAGGGGGTTTTCTCGTATTGTCCTATATTTGCAAAATTTAGTTTGGTATTGAGACTACCTTGGTACGGATCCCGAATCCTTTTTGTGTCGTATTGACGAGCATTAAGGAAGTGTGTGAGTTGAGAATATGATTGCAAAAATGGTGGGTTTGTCAGTATGTTCGAATGAGAGTTCTTTTTCCTGAAGCACCAGTGTGGTTGTTAACGATAATGGTGTTTAAGACCATTGTTTAAGCACTAGTGACATTCGAGGTTGCGATGAGTATCCTGTAAATACTTGGTTTCGTGAGCATCAAGAGTGGTGGTATTTCCATGTACAATGGTACCAAGAAGGATCTAGACCGAAAACCAAGAGTTGTGGAGCAGGCTTTTGTGGCAAAATGATTGTTCCTTAGTTGGGTAGGTGCGAGTTCTGGCTTGGTTGCAAGAAATATTGGTACAAATAATGTGATTGAGTTGTGTAAGTTTGGTCTGAAAATGTTGTTAGTAAGTGGGAATTGTTAATCATGCATGGTGCATAAACAATTATATGTATATATTTAAATATGTCAGTGCATGCATACATTTGGGCATGAAATTAGAGGTTTTGCATACATATATATAGACATCTATGAGGCCATATAAGTAATCATGCATACGCATGTTCACACTACAGATGACTTTTCAGAGACCAATGAGGATATGTTGTAACTAGCTTTAGTGATGAGGTTATTTGGAGGTGTCAAGGTTTGTAGAAGGTGATAAAGATTGGTTCTTGGAAGTTTGAGTTGTTCTAGTTTTGAAGCAACCAAGGATGGTGTTAGAAGTACATGGTTTTTCTAGATCTAGTTGATTATTATCGAGGTTTGCTGAGGAATCTTCTGAGATTGTTGCATCGCCAAAGAAGTTGCGACAAGAGAGGTCATGTTGAATTGGACATGTGATGGATTCCATTCATGGTCGTAGCTTGAGCTTAGTTAGTTGATTAATTTCAGGTTAACAATCGAGTGTGTTTTCAAAGAAATATGGCAAGCTGGACTTGGCTAATATTTTATAAGGTTATTTAATTGGTTTATCAAATAAAAAAAATTATGTTTTTGATAACTTTTTAAGAAGAAAAAAAGACAAATTGGTTTTAAAGTTATTTTTTTTGTGAATTAAATAGAAAAGGGGCACATGCTAAGAATCTTTAAGGAGCAGTTTCACCCTTTGTATTTTGACAACTCAATTTTCTTTTGCTTTAAAAAAGCTACTATCGATGGTTGATTTTTTTTCTAAAATAGGGGTTTTCAAAATTTCTAATACAACTAAAGACCATTGTTTTTGTATTTTTCAACTTTCCTAAAATGTTTTTCAAAGATCAATGGATATTTCGATCTTATTTTTAATCTATTTTTTTCATCCAAAAGATTTTTTAAACTTGAACGAACCGGTGGATTTTGGTCAACAATGATTGTAACGCCCCGATTTTGGTCTTAGGAGTTTTAGGGAACGGTTTAGTCGGTCCGGTGGACCAGGATTAGAGATTCGAGTTAAATTCATGATTTAAATTGGATTAAATATTTTTATTGGAGATAAAAATATGGAAAAATAGTCTAAAATCATTATTAAATGTATAAATGATTTTGGTATAAACAATTTTGGAAAATGAAATTAAAAAATGAGACATTTTGGGTTAGTGACCAAAATGCAAGTTTGCAAAACTGTTTTTAGTGACTGCTTTGGAAATGGGTCAAAACTTTGAATCTTTATGGAGCTATTAATCCAAAAGGTTTTCATCAGATTTCTCCCTTTAATTAACTATTTTTAATTAAGTTTTAAGAGGTATAAATAAGGAGAGAATTAATTAAACACAATGAAGGCTTTTAAAAGAATTTCACGTAACTAATTTTGTAACTTCTTTACTCCCAAATTCTCTACAGCCAAACAAATTTTCCAGCTTCAATTTCTTCAGATAAAATTAGGATTTCAAAGAGTTTTTGATTTCCAATTGATTTCTAAAGCTTTTACATCAAATACTTATTATTTCTACCTTGATTTTCATGGTTTATAATGCAATTAAGGGGAGAAATCAGCACCGGAGGTAAGGATTCGTTCTTCTCCTCTAATGAAAGGTTCTTTATTGAAATCCCTAAGTTCTTGATCCATTTTATATGATTAGTATTGGGTTTTGATAAATTAAACTCGGATTTATGGTTTAATTGATGATTTATGATGAAAAATTGTGGAAATTCGTAGTGATCTGTTTTTGCTGAGTTAAAGATTGGTTTATAACTTGATTTTGATGTCTAAAATGATTATGAAGTGAGTTTTGATGATATAATCCCGCAATCTAATGAATCTCTAATTTGTTAGGTTGTTAGTTAAGAGATTTTGAGGTGTTGTGGTTGATTATTGCTTGCTGGAGGTATAATGTTGTTTTAGGTTGTTGTTTGGATGTTAACTGAGGGTTGAGATTCGTAGTTGTCGGCTGGGTTAAGGTTTTTGGGGAAACGATGATGTTTTCGGTTGTTAAGATAAAGTGTTGTGGAGGATTATAGTTGGGTGCTAATAATTGTCGTGTTGCTGTGAGTTTGGATGCATTGTAATGCATTGGATTCTCTGTTATGATGTGTTTGAAACAAGGAAAAGTAGTTCGGAAGCGAATATTGGTGTTGAGGAGTTGTCGAAGGCTTGATTTGACATCAACAGAGGAGGCGTTGCTTTGTCAGTGAGTGAAACATATAAGAATGGCTTTTCAATGGTTTGAAAAGGTTTATGGGAGTCTAGACTAGGCTTGATACGCTGGTCTAAGACTCGAAAGTAAGTGAATTGGTTTTTCTCTCTCATTTTCGGTTGGCAAATGCTTTATGAATACTCTTGTTTGATGAATGTTTACCTCCTGTTTTATGCATGAAATGAGCATGGTTTAATGCTGGAAACTGATGTAAAATGATATTAGATGCATTTGGAAAGTACTGCATGATTTTAAAGAATGTTTGTGAACATGGTTTATGCATGTTGAGGTGTTTTGAATAATGCATATGAAAACAGTGAAGTATGTTTATAAAAGTGGATTATATTGGCAAGTGATGAATTGAAAATGTTATGGAAATGTTATCGGATATAATTGGCTGGCCATAGGGTTTAAAGTGAACTATAATAAGTCATCTGTGGTTGTAGAGGTGGTACGGGAGGTACTTACTCCAACCATGTGAACCCCAATGTTGTTGAGGTTACATTTAGATGGCATTTACTCTAGCCAAGAGCTATAGAGGTTGATGCGTCTAATGTGTTTACTCCAAGTTGGAGGATTAGCCTTGGTAGTGTAGAGGTGGTGTATGTGTTGCACAACTCCATGCCATTGAGCTGCAAGAGATTGCGAGATCTCTTGGGAAATCCGTGTATCCAATGTTACCGATGTTAATGATGGTTTTATGGAAATGTTGTTGTTGAGATGGATCACTTGCAAGCTAATAATATGTGTTAAATGTATCATGTTGATGGTTTGATTTGGAATAAAGTGTTTACACATGTTTTACTCCTTAAGATTTGCATATGGGATGCTATGCATGGGAAAGGCTTAAGTAGAGGGAATTGCATATGAGATTATGCTGTGGAATCCATGATGCATGTTGCATATGGTTTAATATGCTGATTTTGTAAAGACTAAGTGCATGTTTTGAAAGAATGGCATGATTGTTCTTAAATGGTTTGAAATTGCATTGGATGATGTTTTATATTCTTGAGCGCTCCTCACTAAGCAATGATTGCTTACGCTCTCTTTTATCATCAATGCAGATTGATTGAATGCAAGTGGCCTAGCATGCAAGGAGTGAATTCCAAGACTTGGATTACCAAAGTATGTTTGAGTTTAAGTAGTAATAAAGGCAATGTGGCTTAAATGTTGTTGGGAGGGTTTGAGTGGTTACTTCTCCGTTTGAGCAAGTTTATATTGCTGCTTTGGACTTGTGATAAGCTTGGCTTGTTGGATTTTGCACATGGTTCATGCTTTGGTTGCTTGAGCATTAGGAAGCATGCCTATAGTTTACCTTTAAAGCATGGTGATTGTTTATTGATGTTTGGTTTATGGTAGTTGATGGTAAATGACCAATGATGATGTTATTTGATTGTTAGAAGCATGCTTAAGTGTTAAAATTCCAAAACAAAAATCCGATGGTTTCCCATCATGCGGCACCACTACCCGGTCCTTAAAACACATCGCCCCATCATCATTAAAATGAAAATTCGATGGGTTCCCAACCAAGATATCCCTAACATGAGGTATCAACTCATCATCATACGTTTTTTTCTCCTTAATCATTTGTGACATCGATGGCTTCACCTGCAACTCGGCTAACAAGCCTCCATCACGGGTTACACTCAACCAAGCAACCATAGCTCTCAACTCAACCACATCTTTTCTACTCAAAGCATCCGCTACCACATTTGCTTTACCCGGATGATACTCAATGGTCAAATCATAATCCTTAAGCAACTCTAGCCATCGACGTTGCCTAAGATTCAACTCTTTCTACGACATCAAATACTTCAAACTTTTGTGATCCGTGTACACTACACACTTCTCACCATAAAGATGATGCCTCCAAATCTTTAATGCAAACACCACCGCGGCAAGCTCAAGATCATGAATAGGATAGTTATGCTCGTGCACCTTCAATTGCCTAGATGCATAAGCCACCACCTTCCCACCTTGCATCAACTCACACCCTAAACCCATATAGGATGCATCACTATCTACCACAAACTTTTTTCCCGATTCAGGTTGAATCAAGATTGGAGCTTGTGTCAAAGCTTTCTTTAACTTTTCAAAAGCTTGCTGACGATCCTCCGTCCACTCAAAACGAACGTTCTTCTGCAACAACTTGATTAAAGGAGCAGCAATCTTTGAAAACCTATCTACAAACCAGCGATAATATCCAGCCAACTCAAGGAAACTACGCACCTCCGTCACTGACCTAGGTGGCTTCCAACTCACCACAGCCTCAATCTTTTGTGGATCCACACGGATTCCCTCAGCCGACACCATATGTCCAAGGAAAACTATTTCCTTTAACCAAAATTCACATTTACTCAACTTAGCATATAATTGATTATCCAACAATCTCTGAAGCGCAATTCACAAGTGCTCATCATGGTCTTTTTTAGTATGAGAGTACACAAGAATATCATCAATAAACACTACCACAAATTGGTCCAAGTACTCATGAAACACCCGATTCATCATATCCATAAACGCAGTTGGTGCATTGGTCAACCAAAACGGCATCACTAAGAACTCGTAATGCCCATACCTCGTACGAAAGGCAGTCCTTGGCACATCCTCACCCTTCACCTTCAACTGATAATATCCGGATCTCAAGTCGATCTTAGAAAATATCGATGCACCTCAAAATTTATCAAACAAATCGTCAATCCGTGGCAAGGGATATTTGTTCTTAGTTGTCAACTTATTCAGTTGCCGATAATCGATACATATCCTTATTGTACCATCTTTCTTCTTCACGAATAACACCGGTGCACCCCAGGGTAAAACACTGGGTCTAATAAACCCCCAATCAAGCAACTCATGGAGTTGTTTCTTTAACTCTTTCAATTCCTTAGGTGCCATGCGATACGGCATAATGGATACCAGTGCCGTATCAACATACTTCTCGATTTTAAACTCCACCTCCCTATCTGGTGGCAACCCTGATATCTCTTCAGGAAAAACTCTTAGAAAATCATAAACTGTGCGGATGTCCTGCACACGCACATCCTTGGATCCAGGATTCATAACATAGGCCAAATACACCTGACATCCGTGTTCCAACATTCAACTTGTTTCCAAAGCTGACACAACATTAGACAGGAACTTTGTGTTCTCGCCAACCACCACAACTTCATAATCATTAGCAAGATGCAAGGGTATCTGTTTGGTTTTAAAATCCACAACCAGTCCATCCCCAAAATCACATCAAAACCATGGAATGGAAATTTCATCAGATCCACGGTGAACACATGGTCTCGTACCATCAAAGGACACCTTCAATATAACTTCCTAACCACAACCATCTCACCAAAAGAACTAGTTACTTGAACTCCAACAGTCAAAATCTCCACAAGTATATCAAGCAACTGTGCATGCTCACTAAGAATATACAAATGGGTGGAACCAGAATCAACCAAAGAAAATAACGATTGCAAAGTAAAGGTGCCCGCAATTACATCGGTATCGTTGCGTCTTTCGCGATGCACATACACCCTCGCGGGACCTCTTCCCCCTGGCTGGATAGCAATGGTGTGTGCCACAATCCTATGCCCACCATTTCTCTGCTGGAAATGTCCTCATCCATGCCTTCGACCTCTTTGGGCAGCCACAATAGGTGCAGGAACATGCGCACCTCTAGCTAACACAAGGCTGTCACGCCTCACATGATCAGCTGACCCACAACTCCAGCAAGTATTAGCTGCAACAAGCACAAAACCTGGACCAGCTCGTCCAATCTGAGGACAATCGCGTCTAACATGGTCTCAATATCCACAACTCCAATAAACCCCCGAATGCTTCTTCCCACACTGAACACACTCGGGTATCCCACCTCCAGAACTCTACCCTAGCTGACCTCTTCTCCCAAGCTCGGGTCGATATCTCCGATCACGGTGCCTCTTATATCGGCCACCCCAGCATTAGCATCAGCAGCTCTCTTACCATGCCTGATCCTCCAGCACAGGATGTCAAACCCAAACTCTACTCAATATCCTTGGCTCTCGAAACCAATACATCAAAATCAACATACTCAACAGCCAACATATATGTCTTAACCTCCTACGTCAATCCATAACGGAAGCGGTCACAATGGCTCCTCTCATCAGGCATAACTTAGAAGCATACTGACTCAGCCTCATAAATTGTATCTCATACTCAGATACTGACATATCCCTCTGTACCAAAGTCATGAATTCGTGTTTCTTTTCATCTTGGTATCTAGCTCCAAGATACTTATTCTGGAAGGTAGACCGGAAGGTTTCCTATGTTAGATTATCGGCCTCCATACTTGCAATCACCATAGTCCACCAGCTATATGCATCCCCTTGCAGTAGAGGTATAACACATCCCAGCTTACGAGCATTAGAGCAACCCATATGATCCAAAATATGATTCGTGTTGGCAAACCACTCCTCAAAAGCCTCATACGATAACCCTCTAAACTCAACCCCTCCCAGGCCACGTAAACGCTCTAAGGGTAATCCTGAATTAGCAACAGCAACCGATGCTGGTGCAGGCACCTGCACTTCAGCCATCGCAGCCTGGAACGCTCTCGCCATTGCCTGTATCAAAGGCGTCATATCACCTAGTGCTGGCCCAGCTTGCACAGGTGGTACTTGTTCTACACTCGCAGGTGGATTTGATGGAGGAGGTGGCAACCCCTCAGGCGCAACATTATTCTCATCATCTTGCGTCCCCCCATTACCATTAAAACGTAATTCTCTCCTCGGTGGTATTGTAAACAAAGAATCTATGACATGATAACACCAAAATAAAAATGATTAGGCCATCTTCAAGCAAGGGTCCAAGACTTCCATTTCAAATCAAAAATATTTTTCATTAGTAGTAATAAGGCAATGTGTCCTAAATCATGCCTCAACATGGCATATAACACACAATCAATCACCCTGTATAGCAATCAACTCAATTCAATCTACATACATATCAAAAAACTTCCAAACATGCATAAACCAACCATAACCCACCCCCAACAATCATAACATGGCTCTGATACCACCAAATGTAGCCCCCTTGACCCGACCTAGTCGCAAGACCGAACCACACAAGATACATTAGGTTTATCGAAGTAAATTGTGAAGAAAACTCTAGAAACACGCCCATTTTTTATCTTATCTAGATGCTGGTTATTACCCTACATGTACTTACAAACAACGAGTGAAAACCCAACCCAATCGGATATCGATTTGATATCCAATTGGTCACTTTACAATAATATAGACCAAAATGTAAATCTACAAATCTATAAGGGTTAACTTGTAATTTGTTTAACCAATCTTTGATTAGTCAGGTTACAAGCATACATGCCAAATTTCAACTTAAAACGATCATCCGAACTCATCCAATTGCATACATAACACTGAGGGACCCAACAGTAATTTTCATTATTTCGAAGGACTAATTTCGTAATTAAAGTTACCAATCCTCAATTGAACCAATTACATGCACACTGGTGAAATTTCAAGTCAAAACAATCATTTAAACTCATTTAATTGCATGTATATCACTCAGGGACTAAAACAAGAGAAAACATAAACCTTAAAACATACTTTCGACTAACTTAACTGCCACCCGTATCGATACGCGGGCAAGTGTATCGATACGCCTGAGCCTTTAGAAAATTTTGGATTCCATTAGCTCAAATGTGTATCGATACACTATGCCTGAAACCGTAGACCCGTATCGATATGGTCACCCGTGTACCGATACGCTAAGCCTGAAAATATGCTTACTCATATCAAAACGGGCCCCCGTGTATCTATACGTTGTGCTTGGAAACACTTACTTGTATCGATACGGGCACAGGCGTATCGATACACCCTGACATGTAACATCAAAATTTGCTGGTTTTTGGCCTCGTTTTGGAATTCTAACACTTAAGCATGCTTCTAACAATCAAATAACATCATCATTGGTCATTTATCATCAACTAGCATAAACCAAACATCAAGAAACAATCATCATGCTTTAAAGGTAAACTATAGCATGCTTCCTAATACTCAAGCAGCCAAAGCATGAACCATGTGCAAAATCCAACAAACCAAGCTTATCACAAGTCCAAAGCAGCAATATAAACTTGCTCAAATAGAGAAGTAACCACCCAAACCCTCCCAACAACATTTAAGCCACATTGCCTTTATTACTACTTAAACTAAAACATACTTTGGTAATCCAAGTCTTAGAAATTCCCTCCATGCTTGCTAGGCCACTTGCACTCAATCAATCTGCATTGATGATAAAAGAGAGCGTAAGAAATCATTTCTTAGTGAGGAACGCTCGAAATACAAACCATCATCCAATGCAATTAAAAACCATTCCAAAACAATCATGCCATTCTTTCAAAACATGCACTTAGTCTTTACAAAATCAGCATATTAAACCATATGGAACATGTATCATGGATTCCACAGCATAATCTCATATGCAATTCCCTCTACTTAATCCTTTCCCATGCATAACATCCCATATGAAATGCTTAAGGAGTAAAACATGTGTAAACACTTTATTCCAAATCAACCCATCAATATGATACATTTAAAACATTATATTGGCTTACAAGTGATCCATCTCAACAACAACATTTCTATAAAACCATTATTAACATCGGTAACATCAGATACACAGATTTCCCAAGAGATATCTCAATCTCTTACAGGTCAATGGCATGGTGTCGTGCAACACAAAAACCACATCTACACTACCAAGGCTAATCCTCCAACTTGGAGTACACACATTTGACGCATCAGCCTCCACACCGCGTGGCTGGAGTAAAAGCCATCAAAGTGCTACCTCAACAACATTGGGGTTCACATGATCAGAGTAAGTACCTCTCATACCACCTCGACAACCACGGGTGATTTAATATAGTGCACTTTAAATCCTATGGCCGGCCAATTATATCCGATAACATTTCCATTACATCACTTGCCAATATAATTCACTTTTATAAACATACCTCACTGTTTTCTTATGCAATAATCAAATCGTTTCAGCATGCATTAAACCATGTTCATAATCATTCTTTAAAACCGTGCATTACTTTCCAAATGCATCTAACATCATTTCATATCAATTTCTAACATTAAACCATGCCTATTTCATGCATAAAATAGGAGGTAAACAATCATTTAACAAGTGCATTTCATAAATCATTTGCCAACCGTAACCAAGAGAGAAAACCACTTTACTTACTTCTGAGTCTTAGACCAGTGTATCAAGCTTAGTCTAGACTCCCATTAAACCCTTTCAAACCTTTAAAAAGCCATTCTTATCCGTTTCACTCACCGACAAAGCAACGCCTCCTTTGCCGATGTCAAATCAAGCCTTCGACAACTCCTCAACACCAAGATTCGCTTCCAAACTACTTTCCTCTGTTTCAAACACATCATAACAAAGAATCCAATGCATTACAATGCATCCAAACTCATAGCAACGGAACAATTATTAGCACCCAACCATAATCCTCCACAACACTCTATCTTAACAACCGAAAACATCAATTCCCCAAAAACCTCAACCCTGCCCACAACTACGAATCTCAACCTTCAAATAACACCAATTAACATCCAAACAACAACCTAAAACAACATTATACCTCTAGCAAGCAATAATCAACCACAACACCTCAAAATCTCTTAACTAACAACCTAACAAATTAGAGATTCATTAGATTGCAGGATTCTATCATCAAAACTCACTTCATAATAATTTTAGACATCAAAATCAAGATGTATCATGATTTAAAGGAAGTGTACTTTTGGTTTGGTTTGAAAAGGGATGTGGCAAAGTTTGTTTCTAAGTGTGTGGTGTGCCAACGGGTTAAGGCTAAACACCAGTTTCCATCTGGGTTGTTGCAACCGTTGAGAATTTCTGAGATCGTACCTCGACACGGGGTACCAAAGTCCATTGTTTCAGATAGGGGTCTGAGGTTCACAGTAAGGTTTTGGGTGAGCCTGCATCGGGCTTTAGGTACGAGATTAAATTTTAGCACCGTGTATCATCCTTAGTCGGATGGACACTCTGAGCGGGTTATCTAGATTTTGGTAGATATACTGAGGTGTTGTATTATTGAGTTTCAAGGAACCTGGGTGAAACATCTACCTTTGGTTGAATTTGCGTACAACAATAGCTATCAAGCAAGTATTCATATGGCACCGTACGAGGCATTGTATGGCCGGAGGTGTCGTATGCCCTTGTGTTGGGCTGAGGTAGGGGAAAATCATGTTTTGAATGTGTTGAAAGACACATATGAAAGGTTAAAGCTTGTGTGTCATTGGTTGAAAGCAGATGTGGATCGGCAAAAATCTTACATGAATTTTAAGCGTAGGGAAATTGAATATGCGGTAGGCAATCGGGTGTTCTTGAAAGTGTCACCATAGAAAAAGGATGCGGTTCGTACGTAAGGGTAAGATTAGTTCGAGGTTTATTGGACCATATGAGATTGTGGAGCGTGTAGGTCCTGTGGCTTATTGGTTGAGGTTACCTCCCGAGCTTGAGAAAATACATGATGTGTTCCATGTATCTATGTTGCAGAGGTATCGGTCGGATCCCTCGCATGTTATGCCGGTGGAGCATATTGAGTTAAGATCGAATTTATCATATGATGAGGAGCCGGTGGAAATCCTTGATTCCAGCAGTAAATTTCTTTGTGGCAAGACGATTGAGCTTGTCAAGGTTTTGTGGCGGTACCGTGGTGTTTAACCCTTGAATGGTTCTTTATTGATATTCCCAAGTGTTTAACCCTTGATTCATGATTTATAAACTAATTTTTCATGTTTTACGATGTTTAATTGAATTATGTGGGGGAAATTGATAGAATAGTGAAAGGTTCAAAGTGGATCTGTTTTCTAGAGTTTAATATTGATTTTAAACATATTTTGGATGTATTATGTTGTTGATAAGTTGTTTTTATCAATGGAATCCTGAAACTCTTAAATCTCTAATTGGTTAGGTTGTTAGATTTGTTTTTTTGTGGTAATAATTGAGTTTTATCATTGCTGGAAGTAAAATGATGTTGGGAAAGGATTTTTAGCTGTTAATTGATGAAGTTTTATAGATTGAATCATTATATTATGGTTGGGTTAAGTTTTGGAAGTGTTTGCAGATGATTTTCAAGTGAGCAACTTAAGAGTTGTAGGTTTTTGCTTTGAGGCAATGGCTTGAATGCATAATGATGCATTTATCCTCTGGTTTTATGTTTTTAAAATAGTGGACAATCAAGGCGACGAAGCTTGATGTTGTTTTGTTGCTTGCCGGGAGCTTGTTTCGTGTTGGCATGGAAGGTGAGGCGTATCGGTGAGTGGAAACTAGTTTTTAAATGCTTTACAAAGGTTTGTAAAGGTTGTTGGGAGTTTAGGGTAAGTGTGAGACACTTACCTAAGCTCGGCAATATGTTTCCCTTATTTTGCTCTTGAACATCGGCTTGGATATGGGCATGTTGTTTTCATGTTTTGGTGATAAACATGGTATGATTTACTTACTGGAAATGCGTGATTTTTAAGTACATATGCAGGGGATTAAAAGTATATTAAATGCTAGTGAGCATTAGATTACATTCCAATTGGGAATGGTGTTATTGCTTGGGCAATGTGATTTTCATATGTGGTGTTTTATATAATACATTGTAAAATAGTAAGCAAATGGTTGGTAAATGATATATTGGCTATGTGACAAAGTGAGAGACAATCAGGTATAGTTGGCATGCCATGGGATTATAAGTGCACTATAAAATATGAACAAAATCGATCGTGGCCATGGGTCCTTGAGGTATGGCAGTTTATCAAGGCCACTCGGACAATTTGGAACCTCATTGGGTATGCGGTTTAAATAGGAAACCCAATTTTATGGTGATCTTGCGGTTTAACTAGGCAAGGTCGGTATACTTATAGACTAACCAGGGCAAGGGTGGTAAATCTCGCGGTTTAACTAGGCGAGGGTGTCAAATCTTGCGGTTTAACTAGGCAAGGTCGATATACTTATGGACTATCCAGGGCAAGGGTGGTAAATCTCGCGGTTTAACTAGGCGAGGGTGTCAAATCTTGCGGTTTAACTAGGCAAGGTTTGGGAATATCATGTGGTTTAACTAGGCATGGTATGAGAGATCTGTGTATCCGATATGTAGGATAGAGGGTAGTTTATCCAGGTCACTATTAATGCCAATGTATGTGAAAGTTCATGTGTTGAACCTATTATGTAATGCTTTAGGATTTAAACATGTTTTATTTGATAATGATTTGGGATTTAAGCATGGTTTATGATTTAATTCTTTGGGATCTAAGCATAGAATATGTATATGATGTTGCATAAGGGTGTTTATGCATGTCTCAGTTGGAGACAAGGAAAGTGCTTTGGTTATAAGCATGTTTTGGAAACAAGTATTTTGGTTTCAAATGTTTTAAAATGCATCATTGTTTTATGAGCATCTCCACTAAGCATGTGTGCTTGCGCTTTCTTTTTCTTAATGATGTAGAGCATTAAGGTTTGGGGGCTGCAAGGGCAAGGCTAAAGTGATCCTAAGACAAAGACTACTTTGAGTATGAACTCGGTTAATGATTCCGGTTAATAAGGCAATGTGTTCCCCATATTTTGGGAATTTGTAATTATGTTTTTCCATGGTTTTTAAGCACATGAAGTGTTGGATTTCATGTTGGTTCATGTTGGTTTTCTATTGTTATACTTGTGTGAATCATTTCTTATTTTGATGCTAGATGTGTGCTTAGGAGTGCATCTAGTTATTTTGGTGTGGTTGCCATGTTTTGATGATTCAAGCAAGTTCGGTATGATATTATAAATGTGCAAGCATGTTGAGTATGCCTTAAAGGTACCAAATGTGAGTTTTGGTTGTTTGGTAGAATGATATTAGGAAGCATGCCTATAGATCAACAAGTTTGCATGAATGTCATGTTTAGTTGATGTTTCTGTGTTGCTTTGGTGGGAAATGTATTTTGGTGATGTGTTATAAGTGTTTGAAACATGCATAAGTGATTTGGTTTTCATTAAAGTGTGATTAAACAACAATTTGGGACATTACAGGTCCAGGCATATTGAAATAGGTAACCCCATACTGGTACGACTAGGCCATTTTAGGCACAGCGGTTCGATACGCGGGTAGGTGTTTCGATACGAATAAGCCTTTTCAGGCATAGCGTTTCGGTACTCCAGCAAGTGTTCTGATAAGGTCTTAAGCATTTTTTCCAGGCATTTCGATAAGCGAGCAAGCGTTTTAGTACAGGTTTTAGCTATTGGAATATGAGTTTTTTAAATTATAAGGGCATATCGAAACACTTGTATGCGTACCGGTACGGCTACCGTTAAATCGGTTATTTTGGAATCATAAAGGTTTCTACTTTTATCATTTTGGTCCATGAGTTATGTGAATGCTATTGTAAGAGTTTGAGTGATAGTAATGACCTGGAATTTGTCATGCGAGCATGTAAATGGACTAATTGAGGATTGGTAACTTTAATTTCATTTTTTGTCCCTAAAATTTAATTAGTTTTGCAATTTAGCCCCTGAAATGCATGATATGCCATTGGTGGCCTTCTTGTGATCTGTTTTCTTTGAAAATTTAACCGCTGCAAGTATACACATGTAGGATTAATAATTTGCGACTAGATAAGATAAAACAAAAAAAATGGATTGGGTTTTCATAATTGTTCTCCGGTTTGCTTTGGCAAACCTAATGTAGTTCTCTCGGTTCGGTCGAGCGTCTAGGCCGGGTCGAGGGGGTTACAAGAGGATCATCACACGGAAGATTGCCCTGCCAACCCAGAGTCAGTAAATTTCATTAGCAATTTTAATCGTAATTTTAATCCTAATTCCAATACTTACAATGCAGGATGAAGGCAACAACCAAATTTAGCTTGGGGAATCAAGGAAGCAACCAATATAATGCCCAACAGCAGAACAACAATGCCCAACGTCAATACAATGCCCAGTGTCAGAAACATGCCATGCTAGGGGTCAACCAGAATGCCATGCCACAAAGGGCACAGAATAATTTTTATGCAAGGCAAAGGAACAACCAGAGGACTTTGACAGAATAAATGGAGAAGAATGATGTAACTGTCCAGAGTTTGGCAGCATCAATACAGAACTTGGAGGTACAAATTGGACAGATTGTCAATGCACTCAGCAATAGACCCTAGGGAGCTTTGCCATGTGATATAGAAGATGTCAGGCAAAACCATAATGAACAATGTAAAGTTGTGACTCTATGGAGTGGCAAACAATGTGAGGCTAAGACATTTGTCAAGCAGCCAATTAATTGCAAGAGAAGGAGAAAACACCAGTAGATGAACCAAAATAAGCATAAAAGAAAGGAGCGGACATAAGCGATGCTAGACAGTAGTCTGATGCCAGGCCTAAGTCGGATATCAGCAAAACCTTGGCAAAGTCAGTAGAGGCAGCATATGTTTATCCACCTCTACCGTTTCCACAAAGACTACAAAAGCACAAGCAAGATCAACAATTTAAGCGCTTCTTGGAAGTACTTAAACATTTGCAAATTAATTTACCATTGGTGGAAGCTCTTGAGCAAATGCCCAACTATATCAAATTCATGAAGGACATCTTATCCAAAAAAAGAGAGCTGGGTTATTTCAAAACTGTAGCTCTCACTAAGGGATGTAGTGCAATGATACATAATCGGTTACCACCAAAGCTGAAAGATTCAGGAAGTTTTACTATTCCCTATACCATTGGGAACATATTCATGGGTAAGTCACCGTGTGATTTGGGAGGCAGCATCAATTTGATGTAAATGTCTATTTTCAGGAAGCTTGGCATAGAAGAAAGGCCTACCACTGTGACACTTCAGTTGGTGGACTGATCATTTGCATATCCTAAGGGTAAGATTGAGGATATGTTGATTGATGTTCATAAAGGTGAAATAACTATGTGCATGAATGATCAACAAGTTACATTTAATGTGTTTCAAGCTTTGAAATGTGTTGATGAATCAGACGAATGCCAAGCAATTGATAAGATGGAGTCCATTTTTAAGGTGGACATGACACAGTTGTGCCAAGATACAGATGATGATGCCAGCGGAAGTGACAGCGAAGGTGAGACAAGTGAGGACACTGAAGGAGCAGCCTTAGTACAAGTAAGCTATTTTGGACAACCAGAACCATTAGAGTTGGCTGGTAGAGAGATCGTGGCACCAAAATCATCCATCGAGGAGCCACCCGAACTAGAGCTCAAATCATTGCCAGAACATATCAAGTATGCTTACTTAGGTAAACACTCAACCTTGCTAGTGATCATTGCTGCTGATCTCACTAATGATCAGGAGGAACAATTTCTGGAAATTCTAAGTAATTACAAGCAAGCATTGGCATGGACCTTGGATGATATCCGAGGTTCAGTCCAACCATTTGCATGAACAAAATTATCTTGGAGGAATATGATGAGAAGACCATTGAGGGTCAGAGAAGATTGAACCCGAGCATGAAAGAGGTTGTTAAAAAGGAGATTATCAAGTGGCTAGATGCCGGGATAATCTATCCCATTTCTGATAGCTCGTGGGTTATCTTGGTGCAATGTGTGCCAAAGAAAGGTGGCATGACCATGTTCAAAATAGCAACAATGAGTTAATTCCTTCCAGGATTGTTACTGGATGGAGAGTGTGCATGGATTATAGGACGTTGAACAATGCCACTAAGAAAGAGCATTTTCCATTGCCCTTCATTGATCAGATGTTGGACAAACTGGGATAGCGGCATGGAAAAGTTTTTCATATCATCTTCTATGCCAACCTTACACTAAATGGAGCTCAACTGAATTATTCTACAACTGAGAAAGAATTTCTTTCAGTTGTATTCACTTTTGATAAATTCAGATCTTATTTAGTTGGTAACATGGTTGTGGTGTATACAAATTACTCAGTACTAAAGTACCTTTTTGGCAAAGAAGGATGCCAAGCCCAGACTAATTATCGGACGCTTCTGCTACAAGAATTTGACCTCAAGATCCGAGATAAGAAGGATAGTGAAAACTTAGTAACTGACCACCTATCATGTTTAGAGCATCACCTTGAAGATGGCAAGAACGCTGCCATAAGAGATGATTTCCAGATGAGTATTTGCTTGCAGTCAAAGTCATGCCATGGTACGCTAACATAGTCATCTACATGGTAAGTAATATTCTGCCACCAAATATGGCATACAATGCCAAGAAAAGATTCCTGCGAGAAGTTATGCAATACTACTAGGACGAGCCAATATTGTTCAAAAAGTGTGTCGACCAAATGATTAGACGGTGTGTGCCAGATGATGAGCAGCACAACATTTTGCAACTATGCCACGCTACACCGTATGAAGGTCACTTTACTGGGATGAAGACTGTTGTCAAGGTGTTGCAGTCAGGATTCGTTTGGCCCACACTATACAAAGATGCCCATAATTATGCCAAGCCATGTGATCGATGCCAGCGGACAGGAAACATCTCTGGTAGACACCAGCTGCCGCTCCAAAACATCATGCATGTGGACTTATTTGATGTATGGGGGATAGACTTCATGAGTCCATTTCCTCTATCATTTGGTAACTTATACATCCCCGTGGCTGTTGACTACGTTTCAAAATGGGTTGAGGCTGTTGCATTGCCAACGAATGATGCCAAGGCCGTTGCCAAGTTATTGCACAAACACATTTTTACTCGATTTGGTACCCCACAGTGATTATTCATAAAGAGGGTACCCATTTTAAATGCAATCTATCTCTAAAGCTTGTGCATATATGGAATTCAGCAAAGGATTGCCACGACATACCATCCCCAAACAAATGGGCAAACCAAGATTTCATACAAGGAGATTAAGAGTATCCTTGAAAAGGATGTAAATCTATCTAGGAAGGACTGGTCCATAAGACTAGATGACTCATTGTGGGCTTACAGGACAGCTTTTAAAACTCCCTTGGGTACTTCACTATTCAGACTCATTTTTGGAAAAGCATGCCACCTAACAGTGGAAATGGAGCACCGTGCATATTGGGTAATCAAAATTCTTGATATGGCATGGAAAGCTGCTGGAGAAAATAGACTACTAGACTTAAATGAGTTGGAAGAGTTCAGAACACAAGCTTATAAAAATGCCAGGCTCTACAAGGAGAGGACCAAATGATGGCATGGCAGTAGGATAATGCCAAGACAATTTGAGGTAGGCCAATGGGTTCTGTTATTTAACTCAAGGCTTAAATTGTTTCCAGGCAAGCTTAAGTCAAGGTGGTCAAACTGTTTTGAAGTTGTAAAGCCATATGTCTATGGTGTTGTGGACATTAAAAATTTGAAGTCGGGAGATATTTTCAAGGTAAACGGTCAAATAGTTAAAGCACTATTTGGAAAGCGATCCGAGGATTGCTAAAGAGGTTATCCTCTTGGCAGAGGTACTGTAACATTATCATCAAGTTTTGAAATTTTTGTACATAGTAGGTTAGATTTTTTTCTCAGTAATTTTTATTTTTTTCTTTTTCTTATTAGTTTTAAATTTTTCTTTTGATTTTCTGCGTTGAGAGGTTTTCTTTGAGAATATACAGATTTAGTGTGCCAGGCATGGTGCCGAGATAGGGATCTGGCAAGAGGCGATTGCAAATTGGGAGAATTTTGTGTGCCAGATACAATGCCAGGGCAGAGGTTTGGACTGTGATAATTGGGAATTTGGAAGAAAATGATTTGCGTCTAATCTGGTGGAACGACAATGGGTGCTGGGGCAAGCTTTTCCTTTAGTGTTTCGAATGCTTGGGGTGCAATAATCATCAAAATCGAAGACTTTATCCTGTTCAAGCAAATTGCCCAAGGGTTTAGTGATTTTAGAAAAATTATGAGTGAGCCTCATATAAAAACCTGCATGTCCAAGAAAGCTTCGAATTCCTTTAACCGAACTTGGTGGGGGTAATCTATCGATCACGTCCACCTTGGCTTTGTCTACTTCAACTCCCCTGGATGAAATCTTGTGGCCGAGCACTATTCCTTCATCTACCATAAAATGGCACTTCTCCCAATTGAGGACTAAATCAGTCTCTTCACATCTTGCCAACACCTTCTCTAAATTGCTGAGGCAGCTGTCAAAGTCATTACCAAAAATAGAAAAATCATCCATGAAGATCTCAAGGAAGTCTTCGACCATGTCTGAATAGAGTGCCATCATGCATCTTTGGAAGGTTGTCGGGGCGTTACACAATTCGAACGGCATTCTTTGGAAAGCATAAGTATCGTATGGGCAAGTGAAGGTTGTCTTTTCTTGATCTTCTGGTGCTATGGCAATTTGATTGTAACCTGAATAACCATCAAGAAAACAATAAAAGGGTTTACCTGCAAGACGGTCAAGCATTTGATCAATAAAGGGTAATGGGAAGTGATCTTTCCTAGTGGCTTTGTTTAGCTTTCGATAATCCATACAAACCCTCCAATAGGGTATATAATGCCGACGTCAAGCCACTTGATGATTTCTTTCATTACAACCCCTTTCATAGCATGATTCAGTCTCCTCTGGGCCTCAATTGAAGGTTTGTGATCATCTTCCAACAAAATCTTGTGCATGCACACTACCGGGCTAATTCCCTTCAAGTCAGTAATTGTCCACCCTATTGGCTTCTTGTGTAGCTTCAACATTTTGATCAGCTTCTTTTCCTGCTCAAGATGTAACTTAGAAGAAATAATTACAGACAATGTATTATCGGTTCCTAAGTATGCATATTGTAGTTGCTCTGGAAACTGTTTCAACTCAAGAATCGGTGGTTGTTCAATAGAGGGCTTTTCGAGCTTACCTTCCTTATCTGAGTAATCCAGTGGTTCAAAGTATGTACCTGGTCGATTGACTAGCCAGTTTGCCTCTTCTTGTTGTTCCTCATTGAGCGGTTCTTCATACTCCTCAAGTCCCTCTTGATCGGTAATGTAGTTGCCGAGGCAACTAAATTCCTCGTCGAAGTTAAACTCTGACGTGGCATGAAGAAGTTGGCATTCTTCTTGATCATCGGCATGCCTTAGTGTTTGGAACACATTTAGTTTAACTTGTTGGTCATTCACCCTCATTGTGAGTTCTCATTTTTCAACATCGATCATGGTTCTCCCTTTTGCTAGGAATGGTCTCCCGAGAATGATAGGTGCATGCTCATCTTCTTCACAATCCAAAATAATAAAGTCAGCGAGAAAAATTAATTTATCAACTTTTACCAGTATGTCTTCAATTTTTCCCTCTTGATGCACATAGGATCTATCGGCTAGCTGTAGCATAACTGTTGTAGGTCTTGCTTTTCCGATTCCTAGTTTATGGAAAACTGATTTAGGCATCAAGTTTATGCTAGCCCCAAGGTCGCATAATGCTTTCCCGACATAGTGGTTTCCAATGGAACATGGTATTGTAAAACTTTCAGGATCCTTCAACTTAGGTGGCATACGATTGTGCAACATGGCCATGCATCCCTCTGTTGCGGTAACTGTTTCAGACTCTCCTAGCCTTGTTCTCTTGGACACAATGTCTTTAAGAAACTTGGCATAGTTCGACATTTGTTCAATTGCTTCCACCAATGGCAAGTTGATGTGGACTTGCTTTAGGATATCAAGAAACTTCTTGAATTGATATTCTTGCTTTTGTTGCTTCAACCTTTGTGGGAATGGTGGTGGAAGTCAGATATCTTCGATCCTTTCATTGGTTTAGAACCTGATTGACGGCATTGCTGGGACAACTAGGGTTGTCGAGGCATTATCAACTGGGGTTGCCGAGGCATCCTTATCGTCGGTTGCCGAGGCATGCTTATTGCCGGTTGCTGCGGCAATTCCTGGTTCAGCATCTGAGGGTTTGCCGCTAGGTTCGTCTTGATCTTTTTGTGGAGTTTTGTTTGATGAGCGGGGTTGAGCTTCTTTAAGTTGTTGACCAGTTCTAGTGGTAATCGCCTTACATTGCTCATGGCCAGTTCCTCTTGCGATTTCAGTATCGCTAGGTAAACCTCCTTGCGGTCTAGTATTCAGATTTTGAGCAAACTGTCTGACTTCATTTTCTAATGATTTGATTGCCGCCTCTTGGTTTTGCAATCTCATCTCGGTCTTGTTAATAAAGCATCAATTCTTTTTATGAAGTTACTATTCTCAGCCATATAAGATTCAGTTTTCATCATAAAAGCATTTAGAGAATTTTCCAAAGAACTAGATGTTGCCGGTTGTTGCTGCGGCAACTGTTGTCGTGGCATATTCTGTTGGAATCCCGATGCTTGTGCATTCTGATTGTTTTGGTTTAGAGCATTGTTGGGATTACTCCATGAAAAATTTGGGTGCTTCTTCCAAGCTGGATTGTATGTATTGGACATCACATTGTTGTTCCGATTGTAATTCCCCACATAGAAGCTGGATTCCGGATTCTGTATACATTCAGAAGAATCATGGTTACCACCACATAACTTACAAAAAGAATCCACTGCCTTGACCTCATGTGTGTTGTTTGGTTTCTGCATGTTCTGGACCATCTTGGTTAAAGTGGCCAATTGTGCCGAAATTGTGTCTGATGATCCTAGTTCATGTATTGTGGCTTGGCGTCTAACTCCTCCTCTTCTAGTAGAGGGGAATTGATAGTTATTCTTGGCAAGCCTGTTTAGAATTTGCATTGCTTCCTCCGGTGACTTATCTAGGAGTATGCCGTTTGCCGAGGCATCTAGCATCATCCTTGTTGGTGTATTCACGGCGTTGTAAAACATTGTTACTTGTGTCCGCACTGGGAATCCGTGTAGGGGGCATTTGTGTAGAAGTTCTCTATATCGCTCCCAAGCCTCGTACATGAAATCATCATCTGCCTGCCGAAAATAAGTAATGTCGTTACGAAGCTTATCAGTCAAACTTGTAGGATTAAACCGAGCAAGGAAATCACGACAAAGATCGGTCCAAGATCCTATTGATCTGGCAGGAATGTTATTCAACCATGCTTTCGCCCTATCACTCGGTGAATAGGGGAATAATCTTAATCGTAAAACATCGGGGGTGACTCCGTGTATTTTGAACGAGTTGCAAATCTCAAGGAAAGATTTAAGATGTTGTCGTGCATCTTCGGTTGCTGAGCCGCCAAATTGACCAATTGTGTTGATCATATTAAACATCACCGGTTTCAACTCAAAGTGGTCGGCTTCAATTTCAGGTGCGACAACTCCTGGATTAAGTCCATCAAGATCTTCTTCAAGATAGTCTCGGATAGTTCTGTTTCGTGCAAGAATCACTCCCCCTCCTGCTGGGACATCTTGATTCATATTGCCGTCTTGATTAGCCATTGCTACTCTTAACCTTCGTCTAAGTCTTTGTAAGGTTCGTTCGATTTCTGGATCAAAGGGATATTCTGGTATAATCGGTCTCGCCCTGGTCATATACCAATGCAAAACCAAAGTTTGTTAGCCCTTTGAATCTTAAACAAGAAAAATAAAAAGAAAGTGCAAGAAAATAAAAACAAAGTCGCTATTGCCAATCCCCGGCAGTGGCGCCAAAAACTTGTTGCGTGTAATAAGTGCTCCGCAATTGTGCAAGTGTACACGTCGCAAGTTATAGTATAAAAGATATCGTCTCCACAGGGATTGGTGTCACTTCAAGAATCTAATCTCTTGCACTATAAAAAGTAAAAACACAAATAGAAGATTATAGGAGTTTAAACTAATAACTAAACTAGAAAGCAATAAAGTAAAATAATAGATGAGATCAAATGAGAGAGATAGGCCAGGTTATCGTGAGTTGAGGTGTTATAGCCGATTGGATCGTCTTGGTAAAAGAGTGCAAGGACAACTCAGTTGTCGTGGTAACTTGCACAACGGGGTTGCCTTGGCAACTAATCGATGGTTGCCTGGGCGACTAGTTGGGCAACTACTTGGGCGTCTGGACAGCAACCTTCAAGGTTCGGCAGAGCATTCTTCAATGGTTTCTTCTTATCCCTAAGTCAAAACTCTAGCTACGTGTGCATGGCTTGATAATACATCCCTGCGTGAATCAAGGATGAACAACAATCAATCTTGCGCTCCTCTTAGCCGTTGAAATCATTAACTTATTCCTAAGCCGGATTAATCTTCACCATCAATAGATTGAATAAAGATCATATTCATTCGTTTCTTGAATCTAACCCTCCCGATATTAGATAAATAGATGAAGTTACGAATCCTCTCCCAATTCACTCACAAACAAGAATAAGAACCAAGAATAAATAAACCTTGAATCGAAAAGTGCAATCTCTTATTACATAAACAAAATCCAATAGTTTCTCACAACCACAAGACACAATAACCTTAGCCAAATAAATTTAGTTCATGGCTAGGTTCCATAGAAACACAAGATAAAGAATCCTTAGCATGAACCTAATTGAACAAGAAAGAAAAAGATGAAGGATGGATGAAGCTAGTCAAAATCTCCTTGCCCTTAATGCTTGTCGAAAATTCTCTCCTCCCTCTCCCTTTGGAGTTGACGGCTTGGTGATCTTTTTATAGGGCTAGGTAAAAGTCCTCCTTTGAGGAGGAAGTTAAGTTGGAATTAAATTATCTTTAAAGAATATAATTCTTTATTATAATTATATTTCTTCTAGAACTTCTCCTATCTTCTTGGAATTTAATTCTTCTTTAACCTCTTCATGGAAATCAAACTCCTTTGGGATTTAGCTTTGCTCCACGTCATCTTGGGCTTGTCTAGTCATCAATTTTGACTACCATATCACCTTATTCTTTGTCGACAATTGCCCTGGCAACTGGCTTGGCGTCTCTTTCATGTATTGCCCTGGCAACTAGCTCGGCATCTCCTTCATGCATTACCCTGGCAAATAGTTCTAGCCTTGCTTTGGCAAGTGATTCTGCACATACGCACAAAACACACCAAACCATCATCTTTTCCCACAAAAACAACCAAGTTATGCAATCAAGCTCAACTATGGAAGGAAACATGGATTAATGCATGAATGACCTATATGTAACTAATATGAGCCTAAGTCTAACAATAATATGAGTAAAAAGGGTAAGAAAAATAGTACTTTTGAACACTTATCAACGGTCATCACTCATTTTGACTCTCCTTGTGCCAACGCTGTTTTGATTTTATTTCTTTACTTTTAAACTGTTTCCAAAACCCATTTCAACTCAACCAACAGTTTTTCCTTGACAAGTAAACAAGCAAAGAAATCAAACTCTTGGCCAATCATTGTGGGTTCGATAACTCAACTTGCTACTGTATTACTTGCATATTGTGTTTACTTGCACGTAGAAGGCTTAGTCTTGGCACTTTCTTCATACACTTCCAATACATTTTCCACCCTTTTGCCTAGCACTCACACTGTCGAGCAGTTTGGGATAATCAATAACATATTGCCTGTTACAAATGTTATTGAAAATGTTTTTGCATATTTGTCTTAGATCATTTGTCGAGCCTACTAATAAGTGTTCAAAAGTACTATTTTTCTTACCCTTTTTACTCATATTATTGTTAGACTTAGGCTCATATTAGTTGCATAATTAGTCATTCATGCATTAATTCATGTTTCCTTCCACCGTTGAGCTTGATTACATAACTTGGTGATTTTTGTGGGAAAAGATGTTGCTTTGGTGTGTTTTGTGTGTATGTGCAGAATCACTTGCCAAAGCAAGGCTAGAACCAGTTGCCAGGACAGTGCATGAAGGAGATGCCGAGCTAGTTGCCAGGGCAATGCATGAAGGAGATGCCGAGCCAGTTGCTAGGGCAATTGTCGAAAACGAATAAGGTGATATGGTAGTCAAAATTGATGATTAGACAAGCCCAAGATGATGTGGAGCAAAGCTAAATCCCAAAGGAGTTTGATTTCCATGAAAAGGTTAAAGAAGAATTAAATCCCAAGAAGATAGGAGAAGTTCTAAAAGGAATATAAATATAATAAAAAATTATATTCTTTAAAGATAATTTAATTCCAACTTAACTTCCTCCTCAATGAAGGACTTTGACCTAGCCCTATAAATAGATCACCAAGCCGTCAACTCCAAGGGGGAGAGTAGAGAGAATTTTCGACAAGATCAAGGGCAAGGGAGATTTCGACAAAGGTCCATCCATTCTTCATCTTTTCCTTTCTTGTTCAATTAGGTTTATGCTAGGAATTCTTTATCTTGTGTTTGTTTGGAACCTAGCCATGAACTAAATCTATTTGGCCAAGGTTATTGTGTTTTGTGGTTGTGAGAAACAATTGGATTTTGTTTAGGTAATAAGAGTTTGCACTTTTCTATTCAAGGTTTATTCATTCTTGATTCTTATTCTTGTTTGCGAGTGAATTGGGAGAGGATCTCGTAACTTCATCTATTTATCTAATACCGGGAGAGTTAGATTCAAGAAATGAATGAATATGATTTTTATTCAATCTATTGATGGTGAAGATTAAACCAGCTTAGGAATAAGTTAAGGATTTCAACGGCTAAGAAGAGCGCAAGATTGGTTGTTGTTCACCCTTAATTCACGCAGGGATGTATTATCAAGGCATGCACAAGTAGCTAGAGTCTCGACTTAGGGATAAGAAGAAACCATTGAAGAATGCTCTGTCGAACCTTGACGTTGCTGCCCAGACGCCCAAGTAGTTGCCCAACTAGTCGCCCAGGCAACCATCGATTAGTTGCCAAGGCAACCCCGTTGTGCAAGTTGCCATGGCAACTGAGTTGCCCTTGCACTCTTTTACCAAGACGATCCAATAGGATATCACACCTCAACTCACGATAACCTAGCCTATCTCTCTCATTTGATCTCATCTATTCTTTTACTTTATTGCTTTCTAGTTTAGTTATTAGTTAAACTCCTATAATCTTCTATTTGTGTTTTTACTTTTTACAGTGCAAGAGATTAGATTCTTGAAGTGGCACCAATCCCTGTGGAGACGATATCTTTTATACTATAACTTGCGACGTGTATACTTGCACAATTGCGTAGCAGTTATTATGCGCAACAAGTTTTTGGCATCGTTGCCGGGGATTGGCAATAGCGACTTTGTTTTTATTTTCTTTCATTTTTTTATTTTTCTTGTTAAAGATTCAAAGGGTTAACAAACTTTGGTTTTGCATTGGTATATGACCAGGGCGAGACCGATTACACCAGAATATCCCTTTGATCCAGAAATCGAACGAACCTTACAAAGACTTAGACGAAGGTTAAGAGTACCAATGGCTAATCAAGACGGCAATATGAATCAAGATTTACCAGCAGAAGGAGGAGTGATTCTTGCACGAAACAGAACTATTCGAGACTATCTTGAAGAAGATCTTGATGGACTTAATCCAGGAGTCGTCCCACCTAAAATTAAAGCCGACCACTTTAAGTTGAAAACGATGATGTTTAATATGATCAACACAATTGGTCAATTTGGCGGCTCAGTAACTGAAGATACACGACAACATCTTAAATCTTTCCTCGAGATTTGCAACTCATTCAAAATACACGGAGTCACCCCCGATGTTTTACGATTAAGATTATTCCCCAATTTACTGAGGGATAAGGCGAAAGCATGGTTGAATAGCATTCCTGCCGGATCAATAGGATCTTGGACCGATCTTTGTCGTGATTTCCTTGCTCGGTTTAATCCTACAAATTTGACTGATAAGCTTCGTAACGAAATTACTTCTTTTCGGCAGGCAGATGATGAATCCATGTACGAGGCTTGGGAGCGATATAGAGAACTTCTACACAAATGCCCCCTACACGGATTCCTAGTGGGGACACAAGTAATAATGTTTTACAACGCCGTGAATACACCAACAAGGATGATGCTAGACGCCTCGGCAAACGACATACTCTTAGATAAGTCGCCAGAGGAAGCAATACAAATTCTAAACAGCCTGGCCAAGAATGATTATCAATTCCCCTCTACTAGAAGAGAAGGAGTTAGACGCCAAGCCACAATACATGATCTAGGATCATCAGACTCAATTTCGGCACAATTGGCTACTTTCACCAAGATGGTCCAGAACATGCAGAAACCAAACAACACACATGAGGTCAAGGTAATGGATTTCTTTTGTGAGTTATGTGGTGGTACCCATGATTTTTCTGAATGTATGCAGAATCTGGAATCCAGCTTCTATGTGGGGAATTACAACGGAAACAACAATGTGATGTCCAATACATACAATCCAGCTTGGAAGAAGCACCCGAATTTTTCATGGAGTAATCTCAACAATGCTCTAAACCATAACAATCAGAATGCACAAGCATCGGGATTCCAGCAGAATATGCCATGGCAACAGTTGCCGCAACAACAACCGACAACATCTAGTTCTTTGGGAAATTCTCTCAATGCTTTTATGTTGAAAACTGAATCTTATATTGCTGAGAATAGTAACTTCATAAAAAGAACTGATGCTTTTATTAACAGGACCGAGATGAGATTGCAAAACCAAGAGGCGCCAATCAAATCATTGGAAAATCAAGTCGAACAATTTGCTCAAAACCTAAATACTAGACCGCAAGGAGGTTTACCTAGCGATACTAAAGTCGCAAGAGGAACTGGCCATGAGCAATGTAAGGCGATCACCACTAGAAGTGGCCAACAACTTAAAGAGGCTCAAGCTCACTCACCAAACAAAACTCCACAAAAAGATCAAGACGAACCCAGCGGCAAAACCTCAGAGGATGATGCCTCGGCAACTCCAGTTGTTCCACCAATGCCATCAATCAGATTCCAAACCAATGAAAGGATCGAAGATATTCGACTTCCACCACCATTCCCACAAAGGTTGAAGCGACAGAAGGAAGAATATCAATTCAAGAAGTTTCTTGATATCCTAAAGCAAGTCTACATCAACCTGCCATTGGTGGAAGCAATTGAACAAATGCTGAACTATGCAAAGTTCCTTAAAGGCATTGTGTCCAAGAGAACAAGGCTAGGAGAGTTTGAAAGAGTTGCCGCAACAGAGGGATGCATGGCCATGTTGCACAATCGTATGCCACCAAAGTTGAAGGATCCCGGAAGTTTCACAATACCTTGTTCCATTGGAAACCACTATGTCGGGAAAGCATTATGCGACCTTGGGGCTAGCATAAACTTGATGCCTAAATCGGTTTTCCAGAAACTAGGAATCGGGAAGGCAAGACCTACAACAATTATGCTACAGCTATCCGATAGATCCTGTGTGAATCCAGAGGGAAAAATCGAAGACATACTGGTAAAAGTTGATAAATTTATTTTTCCCGCTGACTTTATTATTTTGGATTGTGAAGCAGATGAGCATGAACCTATCATTCTCGAGAGACCATTCCTAGCAACAGGGAGAACCTTGATCGATGTTGAAAAGGGAGAACTCACAATGAGGGTGAATGACCAGCAAGTTAAACTAAATGCGTTCCAAACACTAAGGCACACCGATGATCCAGAAGAATGCCAACTTCTTCATGCCACAACACAGTTTAACTTCGACGAGGAATTTAGTTGCCTCGGCAACTACATTGCCTATCAAGAGGAACCTGAGGAGTATGAAGAACTGATCGATAAGGAAAAACAAGAAGAGGCAAATTGGGCTAGTCAATCGACCAGGTATATACTTTGAACCACTAGATTACTCAGGTAAGGAAGGTAAGCTCGAAAAGCCCTCTATTGAACAACCACCGATTCTTGAGTTGAAACAGTTGCCAGAGCAACTAAAATATGTATACTTAGAAATCGATAATACATTGCCTGTAATTATTTCTTCTAAGTTACAACCTGAGCAGGAAAAGAAGCTGATCAAAATGTTGATGCTACACAAGAAGACAATAGGGTGGACAATTGCCGACTTGAAGGGAATTAGCCCGGCAGTGTGCATGCACAAGATTTTGTTGGAAGATGATCACAAACCTTCAATTGAGGCCCAGAAGAGGCTGAATCATGCTATGAAAGGGGTTGTAATGAAAGAAATCATCAAGTGGCTTGATATCGGCATTATATACCCTATCTCTGATAGTACATGGGTAAGTCCGATACAATGTGTACCGAAAAATGGAGGTATAACGGTGGTAAGTAATGAACACAATGAACTCATTCCAACCAGGACTGTGATCGGTTGGAGGGTTTGTATGGATTATCGAAAGCTAAACAAAGCCACTAGGAAATATCACTTCCCATTACCCTTTATTGATCAAATGGTTGACCGTCTTGCAGGTAAACCCTTTTATTGTTTTCTTGATGGTTATTCAGGTTACAATCAAATTGCCATAGCACCAGAAGATCAAGAAAAGACAACCTTCACAAGCCCATATGGTACATATGTTTTCCGAAGAATGCCATTCGGATTGTGTAACGCCCCGGCATGCATGATGTCACTCTTTTCAGACATGGTCAAAGACTTGAGATCTTCATGGATGATTTTTCAGTTTTCGGTAATGACTTCGACAGTTGCCTCAGCAATTTAGAGAAGGTGTTGGCAAGATATGAAGAAACTGATTTAGTCCTCAATTGGGAGAAGTGCCATTTTATGGTAGATGAAGGAATAGTGCTCGGCCACAAGATTTCATCCAAGGGAATTGAAGTAGACAAAGCCAAGGTGGACGTGATCGAGAGATTACCCCCACCAAGTTTGGTTAAAGGAATTCGAAGCTTTCTTAGACATGTAGGTTTTTACAGGAGGTTCATTCATAATTTTTCTAAAATCACTAAACCCTTGTGTAATTTGCTTGAACAGGATAAAGTCTTCAATTTTAATGATTCTTGCGCCCAAGCATTCGAAACCCTAAAGGAAAAGCTTGCCACGGCACAAATTGTCGTTCCACCAGATTGGACGCTTCCTTTTGAGCTCATGTGTGATGCAAGTGATTTTGCGGTAGGAGCAGTCATAGGCCAACGCACAAGTAAGACCTTCCATGTGATATACTACGCTAGTAAAACTCTTAATAGTGCTCAAGTGAATTAGACAACAACGGAGAAATAATTACTAGCTGTAGTTTTCGCATTTGACAAGTTTCGATCCTATTTGCTTGGTACAAAGGTAATTGTTCATACGGACCACTCGCAATTAAATATCTATTTGCTAAAAAGGATGCCAAACCTCGTTTGATTCGTTAGATATTACTTTTACAAGAATTTGATATTGAAATTAAGGACATGAAAGGAATAGAAAATCAAGTGGCTGATCACTTATCACGTTTAGAATGCAATATAGAGGAGGACGTAAATTTAGAGATATGCGATGCATTCCCTAATGAGCAACTTTTAGTTGCCTCGGCAACCATGGGTGCGCATGCCTCGGCAACCTTCGACGCCTCGGTAGCCTTTAACGCGCACGCCTTGGCAACCACAAATGCGCATGCCTCAACAACCCTCGATGCCATAGCAGCTCTTGACGCGCACACCTTGGCAACCACGAATGCATATGCCTCGTCAACCCTCGACGCCGCAGCAGCTCTTGACGCACACGCCTCGGCAACTTTGGGAGTAGTCGACACGGCAGCACATGCCTCGGCAATACCCTGGTACGCGGATTTAGTTAATTTCCTTGTTTGTTGTAATTTACCTTATGGCCTTACTCACCAAGGGAAGAAGCGGTTCTGCCATGATGCTAAGCATTACTTTTGGGACGAGCCTCTTTTTTTTAAACAATGTGCAGATCAGGTTATACGCCGATATGTCCCTGAAAAAGAGCAACAAAATGTACTCCGGTAATGCCAATCTTCACCCTATGGAGGACATTTTGGAGGAACTCGTACCACGGCCAAAGTTTTGCAATCCGGTTTGTATTGGCCAACACTGTACAAAGATGCCCATGACTTTTACAAGCAATGTGATTGTTGCCAGAGGACGGGCAATATCTCTAGATGACATGAGATACCGCTCCAAAACATCATTGAGCTGGAATTGTTCGATGTGTGGGGTATCAATTTTATGGGACCTTTCCCATCTTCATTCGGCAACCTCTACATTCTACTTGTCGTTGACTACGTGTCTAAATGGATTGTGGCAGTTGTAGTTCCCAACAACGATTCCAGGACCGTGCAATGATTCTTGCAAAAAAAACATATTTACTCGGTTTGGGATGCCGAGAGCAATTATCAGTGACGAAGGTAAGCATTTTGACAACAGACTTATTGCCAAGATGTTGCAACGCTTTGGTGTATCACACAAGATCGCCACGGCATATCACCCACAAACTAATGGGCAAGCAAAAATTTCCAACCGAGAATTGAAGGGTATACTCGAGAAAGTTGTAAATCCCTCTAGGAAGGATTGGTCATTAAGACTAGATGACTCACTTTGGGCATATCGCATTGCATTCAAAACACCCTTAGGTATGTCCTCCTTCCGACTTGTCAATGGCAAAACATGCCATCTACCGGTGGAAATCGAACACAAGGCATATTGGGCAATCAAGACAGTGAATGTGGATTGGGAAAGTGCCGGACAAAAGCATTTTTTGGACCTCAACGAGATAGAAGAATTCCGTGCACGAATCTACAAGGAGAAAACAAAGCAATGGCATGACAAGAAACTATTGCCGCGACAATTCATGCCAGGGCAACTAGTTCTTTTATTCAATTTTCGGCTAAAACTTTTCTCGGGAAAACTGAAATCAAGATGGTGGGGACCATTCGAAGTTGTCAAACCATTCTCCCATGGTGCCGTGATAATCAAGTCCATCACTAACAAACATGAATTCAAAGTTAATGGACAAAGATTAAAGCACTACAATGGTGCCCATGTGGAACGTAACAAATAAGTGGTCACCTTAGGAGATGCATGAGCATGCTCTCCTTTCGATATTTTATTTTTATTTTTATTTTTTTTAAAAATTTTTCGAACTATTTAATTTTTATTTTTTATTATTTTCGATTATTTGTTCTTTTAGGATAAATTTATTTTCTTTAAGATTAAAACTATATCTTACATATTTATCTTTTTAAGTTTAAGAATCCCTTTACACATCTTTCTTTATTTTCTTTTATTAGTTTATCTTTAATTTTAATCCTTATTTAATTTGTGTTTGAATTGTAGGAAAAGAGTTCAAGATAAAGAGGAATTTTGATTCAAGAAGAAAACTTCTTCAACAAGGAAATTAATGGGTTTAATCTAAGGCTTATATAAAGCCTCCAACTTACCCTAAATAAACCCCCTAGCAGTCACCCTTCCCCAAAACTAAAACCCTATTTTTCTCCTTTCCAAAATTAATCCCACCCACCATATTTACTACCTATCTTTTCTATATAACCCATTACCCTTAACTTCCAAGAAACCTATTCCCACTTTTCATCTTCCAACTCTTTAGTTTCTTTTATTTTCTTTTCTTTGTTTTTTACAAAACTCACAACCAATATCATCCATGGCATCCAAAATTAAATTTTTGGTTCATCCAAAGAACCAAGATAAAGAAGTTTGCTACACCGGTGGTTCAAGAACTATTTCACTCCAAGTTTAAAAGCCGGAAGATTTGCGAAGAACAAGGCTTTGAATACTCCAACTCTCATCAAGATTTCAGCCTCGAACCATTCACCTTCGAGAGGATTGCACATCAAAAGTGGAAAATCTTTTGCCATCAATCAGAACCGGGTAACATATCATGGGTAAGAGAACTCTATGCTCACTCACCTAACCCAGATAACCCTTATGTTTTTGTTTGTGACAAGGCCATACTCATAAGCCCCGAAAACGTCAACACCTTTTACAGGCTCTACATTGAGAAGGACGAGCATCAATCCTTTGTTGATCAAATCACGCCCAAGCAACTCGACAAGGTGCTTCATGAACTCACTCAACCGGGAACTCATTGGAACGATGGTAAATACAAGGGCACGGTAAATCGCCTTCGGCTTAAACCCGAGGCAAAACTATGGAATAAGTTTGTTAAAACTTCTTTAATGCCCACCACACACAATACTACCGTTGATATACCACATCTTTTGCTCATACATTCTATCTTGCATAATCGCATCATTAACATTGGAAAAATTATTTGTGTTGAGATTTTTGTATGTAGCTCAAAGGACAAGGGTTCTTTTTTCTCCCCTTGCTTAATTTCCAATCTTTGCAAGGAGATGCATATCCCAAGTGAGTCCACCGATGAAAAGGTCCTACCAAAGTCTGGTTGGAATCAAGCACAAATCCAAAAGCTAATGGGAGAGGCACCGGTAAAATCCCCAAGGCCTCCAATTGCCGCGGCAACCCCTACCACCTCTGCAACCCCTAATGCCCAAGCACCTAATGCCCGGGCAACACGGCCATCAACCCCGGGACACTTTGAAGCACTCTTGCAACCATTGGCGAGCAACCTTAGGCAAATTGAAGACCGGCAACTAATGTTCATGCGGTACATGAAGGAGCACAACAATGCCATCACCCAAGTCATCCTAGCAAAGTACCCAGACAGCCGCGTGTCGTTCCCAATCTTTCCGGCTGAGATCCTTGCTACGATAACCAATGAAGCAGTCGCCACGACAACCGCAATAGATGATGCCGCGGCAACCTACACTGCGCCTGCCAAAGTAGATGCCACAGCAACCAACCCTGAAAATGCCACGACAACCAAAGCTAAAGACGTCCCGGCAACCACTGCAAATGCCAAAGGTAATGCACCTATACCCGAATCAACTAGTACGAAATCATTGTCTGATTTTTTAGATTCGGACGAGTCCTGCATTGCACCAACAAAGACCGCACCAATTGAATCCTCCAAGTGAAAAGCCAATGACATTGATGAAGAGGACGATATGGACAACCCCGTACGAGGATCGATTCAACCATCGGCAACAACGAAACAACCATCGCGTTCAAGCAAGATAATCAAGACACCGACCAAAAGGAAACTAATCATCCACGACGACGAACTCTCAGAGTAAGTCCTCGTTTGCATTTTACTTTTCTTTATTTTTATTTCTCTTTAATGTATGCATTGAGGACAATGCCTCACTCGAGTTTGGAGGGGATTGTTATTAGTTAGTTACCCTGTTTAGTTGCATTCATCTTAAGTATTGCATTTAGGATACATAAATTGCTTGCCATGCCTTTAGTTGGAACAAGAATTGCCTAGATTTGATGAATATCCAATGATGACTTTGCCAACGCACTTAATTGATAGAATTTTTATTCTAAGATAACCATGGAAACACTTAGAATTATACTATGATGCTAAATTTTGATGACACATTGTTGTGGTTTGATTGATTTAAGGAATTCTAGAGAACTTAGGTTGATAGTTAAAAAATTGGGGGATTAGAATAAAAATTGGATAAATGCTAGAGGTGCCCGAAATTGGCTCTAAAATGTGCTAAAAATTTGATCGCTAGAGGTGCCCGAAATTAGCTCTAGCATGTGCTAAAAATTGATCGCTAGAGGTGCCCGAAACCGGCTCTAGTTGAATAAATTAATTAACTTAAGAAAACTAAAAACAAAACACTAGAGGTGCCCAAAACTGGCTCTAAAAAAACATGTTAATAGAACCCAATGAAGTAATTTGAAAACCTCTTGTTTGCATAGAATCCGAAAAATCAATTTGTGCACAACTCCGCACACACTCACAACATTATAGTTTGATTCCGAGTAACTCCTAAGTTTCCCAAAAAATGAAAAGCCAATCATACTCTGTGCCCCGGTTCTAAGAATTGAAATCAAGTTCAAAGCTAAGTTTATGAAATTAAAGTCTTGGCAGGTAATTATTAGTTTGCATTTCTTGAGGACAAGCAATAGTTCGAGTTTGGGGGTGTGATAAGTGTTCAAAAGTACTATTTTTCTTACCCTTTTTACTCATATTATTGTTAGACTTAGGCTCATATTAGTTGCATAATTAGTCATTCATGAATTAATTCATGTTTCCTTCCACCGTTGAGCTTGATTACATAACTTGGTGATTTTTGTGGGAAAATATGATGCTTTGGTGTGTTTTGTGTGTATGTGCATAATCACTTGCCAAAGTAAGGCTAGAACCAGTTGCCAGGGTAATGCATGAAGGAAATGCCGAGCTAGTTGCCAGGGCAATGCATGAAGGAGATGCCGAGCCAGTTGCCAGGGCAATTGTCGACAAAGAATAAGGTGATATGGTAGTCGAAATTGATGACTAGACAAGCCCAAGATGACGTGGAGCAAAGCTAAATCCGAAAAGAGTTTGATTTCCATGAAGAGGTTAAAGAAGAATTAAATCCCAAGAAGATAGGAGAAGTTCTAGAAGGAATATAAATATAATAAAGAATTGTATTCTTTAAAAATAATTTAATTCCAACTTAACTTCCTCCTCAAAGAAGGACTTTGACCTAGCCCTATAAATAGATCACCAAGCCGTCAACTCCAAGGGGGATAGTAGAGAGAATTTTCGACAAGATCAAGGGCATGGGAGATTTCGACAAAGCTCCATCCATTCTTCATCTTTTTCTTTCTTGTTCAATTAGGTTTATGCTAGGAATTCTTTATCTTGTGTTTCTTTGGAACCTAGCCATGAACTAAATCTATTTGGCTAAGGTTATTGTGTTTTGTGGTTGTGAGAAACAATTGGATTTTGTTTAGGTAATAAGAGTTTGCACTTTTCTATTCAAGGTTTATTCATTCTTGGTTCTTATTCTTGTTTGCGAGTGAATTGGGAAAGGATCTCGTAACTTCATCTATTTATCTAATATCGGGAGAGTTAGATTCAAGAAATGAATGAATATGATCTTTATTCAATCTATTGAGGGTGAAGATTAATCCAGCTTAGGAATAAGTTAAGGATTTCAACGGCTAAGAAGAACGCAAGATTGGTTGTTGTTCACCCTTGATTCACGCAGGGATGTATTATCAAGGCATGTACAAGTAGCTTGAGTTTTGACTTAGGGATAAGAAGAAACCATTGAAGAACGCTCTGTCAAACCTTGACGTTGCTGCCCAGATGCCCAAGTAGTTTCCCAACTAGTCGCCCAGGCAACCATCGATTAGTTGCCAAGGCAACCCCGTTGTGCAAGTTGCCACGGCAACTGAGTTGCCCTTGCACTCTTTTACCAAGATGATCCAATCGGCTATCACACCTCAACTCATGATAACCTGGCCTATCTCTCTTATTTGATCTCATCTATTCTTTTACTTTATTGCTTTCTAGTTTAGTTATTAGTTAAACTCCTATAATCTTCTATTTGTGTTTTTACTTTTTATAGTGCAAGATATTAGATTCTTGAAGTGGCACCAATCCTTGTGGAGACGATATCTTTTATACTATAACTTGCGACGTGTATACTTGCACAATTGCGTAGCACTTATTAAGCGCAACACCTACGCCCCGATTGTTAGGTTTAAACATCGGGAATGAATTTAATTTTAAATGAGAAATAATTTATTCAGTAATTACTTTTAAGCGTTGTCTGGGTTATCGATAATATAGGAAAAGTGGTTTTTTGATCTTAAGTTGACTTGGTCCTCGATCGAGAATAGTTTAAAATGGTTTCTAAACTCGAGTGATGTTGCCCTCATTCGTAAGTTTATAGGTGGCGTTGGTCCATTGTTTGAATATAAAAGATGGTCATTATCATTGATGTTAATGATATGGATTTGTGGATGAGAAGTTGGTAAAGTGAGGTGAATGGAAGTATGTACACCCTAAGGTGTCATATGCTTGATAGTAATATCAATATTCGGAAAGTATGCACGAGAAAGCTTTTATTCAGATTCTAATGAGGATTCTGGAGTGTTTGAGTTGTTAAGGTTATGATGTACACATCAGGCAAGAAAGTTGATGTTCAAGATCAAAACTGTTAAGGAAAACTTTATAATGTTCCTAGTATATTTTACCACGAGGATGGTCAGGATATGAAATATGCATAAGGTGTTGGGTTGACTATTATCTTCAAATATTTGAGTGCGTAGTGGAATCGTGGAATTTGTATGTTGATTAAGGAAAGGTTGTGTAATCTACTTTTCCGTCCCACTTGCATCGTCTGGTGGTTCTGGCTACGCACAATTATGCATATCAGTTGTAGATAGTTGTTTGAATGTGTTGAAGTTTTGAAGATTGGAGTTGATTTTTGTTATGGAGTTTGTCCAAGAGTGGACCGAACTATGTTTGGTGAGTTTTGGCTTATGTGGTAATCCCAAGGTTTAAGAATGTTCAGGTTTTGAATGTATGTGTTTTTGGAATTCTTTTTTGGAATGCTTTTGAGGGGGTTTTCTTGTATTGTCCTATATTTGCGAAATTGAGTTCGGTATTGAGACATACCTTGTTACGGATCCCGAATCCTTTTTGTGTCATATTGATGAGCATTAAGGAAGTGTGTGAGTTGAGAATATGATTGCAAAAATGGTTGGTTTGTCGGTATGTTTGAATGGGAGTTCTTTTTCTTAAAGCACCAGTTTGGTTGTTAACGATAATGGTGTTTAAGACCATTGGTTGGTATGGGTTTATAGTTATGTTGTATAGACGTTGAATGCACTAGTGACATTTGAGGTTGCGATGAGTCGAGTATCCTGTAAATACTTGGTTTCGTGAGTATCAAGAGTGGTGGTATTTCCACGTACAATGGTACAAGAAGTATCTAGACCGAAAACCATGGGTTTTGGAGCAGGCTTTTGTGGCAAAATAATTGTTCCTTAGATGGGTAGGTGCGAGTTCTACTTGGTTGCAAGAAATATTAGTACAAATGATGTGATTGAGTTGTGTAAGTTTGGTCTGAAAATGTTGTTAGTAAGTGTGAATTGTTAATCATGCATGGTGCATAAACACTTATATGTATATATTTAAATATGTCAGTGCATGCATACATTTGGGCATGACATTAGAGGTTTTACATACATATACATAGAAATCTATGAGGGCATATAAGTAATCATGCATACGCATGTTCACACTACAAATGACTTTCTGGAGACCAATGAGGATATGATGTAAGTAGCTTTAGTGATGAGGTTATTTGGAGGTCTCAAGGTTTGTAGAAGGTGTTAAAGATTGGTTCTTGGAAGTTTGAGTTGTTCTAGTTTTGAAGCAACCAATGATGGTGTTAGAAGTACATGGTTTTTCTAGATCTAGTTTATTATTGTCGAGGTTTGCTGAGGAATCTTTTGAGATTTTTGCACCGCCAATGAAGTTGCGACAAGAGAGGTCATGTTGAATTGGACATGTGATGGATTCCGTTCATGGTTGTAGCTTGAGCTTAGTTAGTTATTTAATTTCATGTTAACAATCGAGTGTGTTTTCAAAGAAATATGGCAAGCTGGACTTGGCTAATATTTTAGAAGGTTATTTAATTGGTTTATCAAATAACAAAAATTAATTTGGTTTTAAAGTGATTTTTTGTGAATTAAATAGAAAGGGGGCACAAGCTAAGAATCTTTAAGGAGTAGTTTCACCCTTTATATTTTGACAACTCAATATTCTTTTGCTTTTAAAAAAAGCTACTGTCGATGGTTGATATTTTTTTTCTAAAATAAGGGTTTTCTAAATTTTTAATACAACTAAAGACCATTGTTTTCATATTTTCAACTTTCCTAAAATGTTTTTCAATGATCAATTAATATTTCAATCTTATTTTTAATCTATTTTTTTCATCCAAAAGATTTTTTAAACTTGAACGAATCGGTGGATTTTGGTCAACAATGATTTTCACGCTAGAATACAAGGGGAAACTCATTTTGGTTTTACTCCTATCAAGCAAGGTGAGCTGTGGTTTCTTATTGACATTCCACACGCTTTGTGTACTTAATCTAGTATTTTGATTAACATTTGTGATTAAAAGTGAATTTAATTGGTTTATAATGGTTCAAAAGTAAATTATGGTTATGTTGGTCAAACCAAATAATTTCTAATGGGTACAAATGATTTCTTATTGGTTGATAAAAATCTACAAATTGGTTTTAAAAGTTTAATGTTGGAATTAGTTTAAGAGACTAGTCGAGATATTTGTTTTCAAGGCTTGAGACTGATGTATGGTTAAGTAAAGCCTTTGATGTTGGTTATAGTTTTAAAAGTTGTTGATGATTTTTGCAAAGGTTTGTGAATTGAGCATGGTTTATGAAGGGCTGATTGGTTATAAGGAAGGGTTGGTGTAAGCTAAAAGTTGTTTACAGTATGTTGGCGTTGTTTTGAGGTTAGAAAGTATCGAGGTATGCTAAAGGCGGGTTTCAGAAAATTGATGTTGATCTGTAATAGGAATTAGATAAGTTTTGTATGGATTGAGACAATGAGGAACCAAATATCATATGGGTTGTTGAGTGTTTCTCGTTGTTTCTCTGTGGATGAAGGTTGTAGAGAATGTAATGGTATGTTGAATCAAGTCTTAATAGACGATATGTAGGTATATGGGAAGACCGGTTTTGTAGCATGTTTTGTCGAGATGATTTTTTAGCTCAAATGTGTAATTGATGATTTGCCTAGGTTTTTGTGGCGAGGATTGTTTGACCTTTCACTTATTGCACCTTTAAAAAGGAAATTGAGAATTGTTGGTTTTACCATTGGTGAGGGATGTTTCTAATTAAGTCTCTAGCAACTAGGAGTTGCTCATCAGAACGATTGGATTTGTGAATGTTATGCGGCATAAATGTAATTGAGGAAGTTGTTGGATGAAGAAAGATTTGCATTTTTTAGTTCCCTTTACGTAAATTTTGAGGATGAAATTTCTTTAGAGGGGGAGAGTTGTAACACCCCAGAAAATGGGCTAGAAGATTCGTGTAATTTATCGGAATAAGGTTATAATTTTTGGTTAGGCTTTAGCTAATTAATTAATTGTGGAAAATAATTTGGGTCGATTAAATTGATCTTTGGTAAATTTATTGTGGCTAATATTTTTGAAAATATTTTAATGGGTTTGTCGAAGGACAAAATTGAATTTGGGTAATTTTGAATGGGTGGATTTAATATTAAATTAAATAGTGACTATTTTGCAAAAGGTTATAAAATATTAATAATGACAATTTTGTAAAAAGGGATTAAAGTGGTCTTTTTATTAGAATTATTAAATTAATGATTAAATATATCTTTTCTTTTATTTTTAACAAAAAGAAGTTGACAGTTATAATTTTTTAAAAGATGAGAAAGACATTCCTTGATTATTTCTAGCTTAATTTCTTCTCCATTTATTTCTAAACAATTGTAGATTAAGGATTTTGATTTCTACATCATCTCTACTATTTTTCTTGTTGGCAATTAAGAGGGGAGTTCATCTTCAAGTTGGTTTTTTACTAAGCATGGTGAGAAAATATTCTTTAATATTTTTCTACATGATTTTGATTCTTAATCTATGATTTCTCATGCTTTAGGATAATTAAAACAAATTTCTAATGGAATTATTAGATTTTAATGGATTTTCTTATAAATCTTGATTAGATTATAGTAATCTAATGATTTCTATGGAGTCCTAATGTTTTGTGCATGCGTAATAATAATCTAAAGTTAATTTTATCATTTATTTCTTGAAATTAATCTAATTAGTTGAATTTAGATTTGAGTTCTTGGATTGAGGTATTTGGTAGAGTCTTGATTAAACTAGTAGATCATATATTAAGTTGCACCATTTGTGTTCGGTGAAATGCTTGAAGGGAATCGTTAACTTGAAAGAAGAAAGGGAAGTTGGACGCATGTTCGAATTACTCGACTGAGCGCGGGTTTTGAGCAGGGGTACTGCACTACCTTTCGAAGAGTGAAGCTGGGCATGTAGCTGCTGTCCTTTCAATATTATATGTGTAATGCGAAAAAAAGAGAAAAAGACTGGAAGATGGGCATGTAGCTGCTGTCCTTTCAATATTATATGTGTAATGCGAAAAAAAGAGAAAAAGACTGGGATTAAGTTTCAGGGCAACATCAATATGGTGCGGATATACGAATGGTTACAAAGCAGGGGAGAGTACGGAATTAAGCATGTTAGGGAAATAGAATTGGTTCGAATAATTGTGAGAGAACGGCTTTAATAAATTGGTTACTTCAGTGTGGTCCAATATATATTGACCCTTGTATTTTTTTTGGAAGATGGCAAGTGCTCGGACGTTTTTCGGCTAGGCGTCGAAGTGTTGGCATTGTGACGGTAGCGAGTTGGTGAGTGCAAATGTATTTTGGTACTATAAAAGGTTTGAATTATGACTTTGGGGTTTAGTTAAAGCCTAGCAAGCTTAGCTAAGCTCGGAAGTAAGAATTCTCTATTTTCGCCTTTGTATACCGGTTTGATATGAGCTTTTGACTTACAAGTTTTGGTTTAAAGCATGATTTGATTTACTTACCGTATATGCATCATTTTTTGATTAATATGCAATGTATATCAAGTTTATGGATGCTTTTGAGCATTGTGAATATAATCACTCGTTTTTGTCCGGATTGTAAATATTATTAAGTAATTATAATAATTATTATACGTTAGATGTACATATTAGTGCATGTTGTAATATGTATATATGTTTGCATATGTTATTTTAATTGTTGCTATTATGTGTATGTGTGATAATGTGTGTACATGTATTAATGTAATTATAATTAATGTAATTATAATTAATGTAATTATATTATTGTATGTATGTAAATGTATGCATGAATGTACGTACTTATGATGTTTGTATGTGTGTGTGATATGCATACTTGTGGATGCATATGTAATGTATGCATGTGTATTTATTGCATTAGTATTATTAATGTATTAAATGTGTCTATGTATGTATAAGTATATGTACATTAATGTATGTGTTTTATTATTATTATTATTATTATTTTGTTAACATGTTAAATGGGTTAAAATAGATCCAATATGAAAACCCAAATATTATTAGAGTGTAGTTCTTATACAAATATAAAACCCAAGTATGCTTACATGGCCCATCCTGGCCAAGCCCAAACCCCAACCTAATTAACTAAACCCTAGAACCAAGTCTGATAACCTTTCTTTTTCATGCAGCCGCACTTATCTTGGCCGTTGGATCAAATCTTGATCCAACGGTCCAGATCAATCCTAGATGATCATCCATCTGTCGCGCGTGAAGCCACTCGCCAACCAGTTGTCTGCCGCGCGCGAGACTCTTTAGATCACTACGCGCCACATGTTATCAATCCAGGCCGTCCAAACTACAAGCAATCCTAGCCATTGGATCAGATCTAATCCAACGGCCAGAAATGGATTTGTCTGATTGCTTTCAACCACCCACCCACGTGGCCGATCCGCCTACTGCCACCGTACAACAACTTCATCAGCTCTCCAACAACCATGCATGGGCAACAATACCAAAAACAATTAAAAATCAAGGAAAATCAGATACAGATCAGATCCACAGTGAAGTCATTTATGGGGTTGATTCTTGTAAGCAAAAAAGAGGGCATATAAACAATGTATTCAACCATGTTGTACTCAGCTTTTCAGATCCAGAACGAAATAAAAAAGAGAAAAAAAGAGCAATTTTAGAGGTAATTTGTTCTATCTTTCTTTTTTCTTATATGCATATTCAAAAAATATATATATATATATACTAAGAGTTGAATCTTACCCTTGCCAACTGTCAGTTTTCCCCTTGATCGGTGAAAATCCGTTGGTTCACCAAGCTGGGCATGGTGAGCTGGTAAAGGGGGGAGGTTAAGGGTTTTGTTTGGGTTCATGGTTTAAAATAAAAAAAGTAGTTTTTTTTGGGGGGGGTGTAGATCTAGAAAAGAAGGGGTTAGATTTTAAAGAATGGAGGCTAGATTCGAGTCTTAAAGAGGAAGAGGATTTTTTTGCGTGTTTTTGAGGTTCACCGCCGCCGGTGAGTGGCAGTCGGTGGTGGTCTGAGCTGGCAAACGTGGCGGGTTGGCCGACAGTTTCTGGAATTGGTGAGGCCGAGAGGATTTTCCTAGGTTTTTTTTGGGTTTCTGGTTTGAAAGGTAGTAAAAAAAGAGAGAGTTTATTTTTATAAAACAAAATTTAAAATTTCCAAAAATTGAAATCAGATCAAGATAAACCATTCATAGGCATTTAATGTTTTAAAAACGGTCTAATCGTGAAATAAGGACCCCGCGTTTCTGATGTTTATGCTTTGAGCTTGCCCCTTGGTATATTCGCGCAAATGACCCCTCCTTCTTTTTAGGATCTTCCAATTTCGCCCCTAAATTAAACTAATTCAGTTTTTAAATGGTGAAATCTCGCCCTAAGTCCCTCCGCGTTTTCAATATTTTCAGTCTAAACTTGCCCCTTGGTTTAATTACACGTTTAGTCCTCAAATGTTTCGTCCGGTTCTCAATTAAGTCCTTAAATCCATTTTTATTCATTTAATTTCAGTCATTCTGTTTGGTTTTATTCTATTTTAGTCCTTCATTGTGTGTTTTTTTAAATTATTTTAAATAGCTATGTTTTTATGTTTTCTTGTGGTATGATTTGTGATGTCCTACATATATGTATTATATATATATATATAGATTTGTTGCCTTTTCACATCTTTTTTTACGCGCATTATCATGATTGATATGTCTTTAGTTTGTACATTCATATTGTATGTGTTTTAGCATGTCTATTTTATAGGTTGTTTTTTAGTATGATTGCTTTGCCCATTGGTGTTTTCATATTTTTTTTTTATTTCATGTTTTTTATGTTTTATAATATTTGTTTAGTTTATAATATTATGCTTTTATATTTTCTTTCGTTCATTCATATCTTACATGTTTGATTTGTGTTTATTTGTATATGGTTTGTTTTTTAGTATGGATTTTATGTTCACCTTGTTTTTAGGTTACATATTAGTGCGGTGGTAATTTTGTTATATGTTATTTTCATGATATGTTTTCAATTTAAGCATGTAAATTGTGTCATATGTTAAGTATTAAGTATTAGTTTTTTAGCATGTTGCAATGTTAGTTTAGCATCACATTTTATCTATGTCATGCATATGTTGCATTTTTTGGGTTTTCTTAGCATGTTATAGTTAGTTAATTTAATTTTTGAAACATGTTTTTTCTCTTTTTACCATGTTTATGTGTTCATGTTTTTTTTTACTTTTGTCTAGTATTATGATATTCATGTTTTTTATGTTTTTAATATCATGTCAATGTAAAGGTATGCTTGATATTGTATTTGTTAAGATTGCATAACGGATATAATAATTGACAATGCGGCGCCCTTTTATCTGAACGTAAACATGGCCAGCATCAAGCGTACTGATGGTGGTTTATCGGTTTACTCTCGAATAACGGGGCCCTTAAAATTTAGCACACTTATAATCGAATTTTAATTTAATCATCATTTTGATCCAGAAAGTTTAATATTAAAAAAGCGGTAATTATTAAAGTACCAATTTTGGGCGGTGTGGGGGTGCTAATCCTTCCCCATCCGTAATCGACTCCCGAACCCAACATTTTTCAAATCTCTGGTTTATGGTGTCCGACCTACCTTAGTGGCCGGTGGCGACTCCATTTTTAAAATTAAAATATAGTTTTTCTAAAACCCCACGGAAGACATTTTTAAATGCTCGAAAAAACCACAAACACTTTGAAACCCGTTTTTTAGCGAAAACGCCGCTCGGAAAAAGAGGATATCGCTATAGATGGCGACTACGCTGGGGAGAAATTTTTGTTTTTTCAAAAATAAAAGAGAGTCTAGCTTTGTAAATGGTTACCGCTTTATCAATATCAGAAGTTCCGAATTAAAGTGACTATTAAATTAACATTCGGCTGTAATTGCGCGTTTATTTTAACGCATTTAAAATTTGACATATAAACCCATCCTTTTTAAATGGGGGGAAAACGCTAGTGCTTTTGTGAGGATATCGTTCGTCCGTATGGGCCTAGCAAAGTACCTTCTGGGCTCGAGTACCTTATGCTTTTGTGAGGATATCGTTCCTTCGTAGGGGCATAAGTGAATAGGTCCCCCTGAATTGAACCCGGTTGAAAGGAGCCTATAATGGGTGATGATCAGGGACCTTGCTACCCTTAGTAGGGGACAACAAGGACAATTCGGGTACCTCCTAGCACCAACACTGCATGTAGAGAACATAAAAAAATCCACCCTTGTAGAGCCATGCGGATAACCCAGGTGTTTTAGACGGTATGTAAATAGGGTTGTTTTGTTTGTTTAACTTATTTAATTTGCCCTTTTATTTATGTATTTATTGATTTTATCCGGTACTAACTTATTTCCTTTTTTGTTTTTGCATATATCATCGCATCCTCATTACATAGGGTATTGATTCCTTAGTGGTTTCTCCCATAATAGAGATTGTTCATGATGGACCAAAGGTTCTTTGACCTGACGAAAGGGGGTTCCGTTCTAGAGTTTCATCCCGAGGCTAGATTGGGGACAGTAGAAGAAGGATCATTCAGAAACTTCATGTCAGATTCGGCAAGCAGTGTTAGATCTGGTAACGAGCGAGGAGGAGTATAAGAGTTAAAGAATCAAATGGCCGAGATGATGAACCAAATAAATGTTAATGCTATGATGAAAGGTAAGCAACCTGTCGAACTTAGAGAAGAATCGATCAACGGTCAGAATGTAGAACAAAATGGTTCGAATGCTAAGATTGAAAACACCGTTAAATACAACAAATTGAATCCTTTTGTGATCAATCTCAAGAAACAGACAGGTGGCATATCTAGGGCAAATACCCAAGAAACAGAGGTAAGACTAGGAGAAGCCCGAGAATCAAATGACGTAAAGAGGCATTGTCCTATACCTATGAGATACACTGGGCTGCTTCCATTTCTCATTGAAAGGAATTTTATCATACCGGCGAAGTCTGTACCAAAGAGACCTCCTTATCCGAAGGGTTACAATGGTCGTATTAGGTGTAGCTACCACATGGGGGTTCGGGCCATCACACTGAGAACTGCAGAGCCTTGAAGAATAGAGTTCAAGATCTTATTAGGATGGGAGTTTTGGGTTTTGAAGACAGACAACCTCGATTCTACAATGAGCCAGCCATTGCCCGAGGGGGAAAGTGGAAGAAAGGTCAATGCCCAATCCAAGGTTCGGGTAACACAAAAGTGGGTCACTCAAGCGAGACAAATTCAGGAGTCAAGTGTAAAAGCATCTCAGAAGTTGAAATTGCATTCGAGTATGGCCAGCTAAAGCAGGAGAGGTTTGATTTGAGCAAAATACTGAAGAGTATACAAGACGAGTACCAGAAGTTGCACTTTGAATTCAAGAATGTCGGTCTGGGTGACACCTCTGAATAATGGGTTAATTGCATGATTCAGCTGAAGAACAATTTAGAACGTTGGAAGCAGAAGTGCAAGACTAGTAAAAATAAAGCCAGATCATTATCACAGAAGCTAAGAGCCAACGCGACATCCTCCAAAGTGAGTTGAAAGGCAGTTTGGCTGTGGACGAGATCCTAAAATCAAGTCTGCGGCAGAAACGGGAGGAATCTCAAGCCCTTCAAATGGAAAACGCAGCACTCAAAGAACATATAGAAAGGCTCAAGACTTCTTTACGTTTCAGCGAGATTCGTGCTGAAGCATACAAGCAGACCGGGTATGAAATTTTGAAAGAAGTAACTATCAAGCTACAAAAGGTCGAGCAAAAAATACAGGAGAAATACCATAAACATGAAGATTGTTATGACTCAAGCGCGACAAGTGGCCCAACAGGTAGCAGACTTAGTTGATGCAGCAACGCCGATAAGCCAGAATATGGATCTAGCATTGGACCATAAGGGAAATTTGACGAGACTATTGAATGAGGTCAAGAAATTAGGAGCTAGAGTTCACCGCTATTTGTAAACTCCTAATACCTGATGTAATGAAAGCTTTTGGTCTGAATGAAAGATGTTCTATGGGGACAAATCACTTGCGGAATCAATACATTATTGCATTCATGCATTGCATTTGCATCACATCCTTTGCATTGTTTAATGATTTTATCATTGCATGGCACCTCATCATTTAATTTCTGGGGTTTGATGGCAGAACTAGTTGGGAAAATGGAACGAACTAAGGAGTCGAGGCGTGACTGTTAGAAGACAGAATCGAGAAAGAGCTAAAGAAGAAGAAAAAAATATATGTTTTCAGTACGAGGGAACTCTGCCTAGTCCCTAATTTGGTCATTCCTCTGGATTTCAAGATTCCCATATTTGCGCTGCATGCAAAACTAGCTGACCGAAGGTTCACTTGACCATGTTTTGTAGAAAAATGGAGGGATACATGAAGAATGAAGAGTTGTTGATCCACTACTTCCATAATAGGCTGACGGGACCTGCAGTAGTGTGGTATAACCGTTTGAGCAGAAACCAAGTTTGGTCATGGGGTGACCTTCCTGATGCCTTCTTGAGTTACTATAGATATGCTTTAGACTTAGCGCCCTGTCATCAATTTCTTCAGAACAAGAAATTGAGACCAAATGAAAGCTTCAGGGAATATGCACTAAGGTGGCGATGATCGGCAACCCAAGTCCAGCTTTCTATAGCAGAAGAAGAGTTGACTCCCATGTTCCATGCAACACTTCCCTCTTATTTCTTTGATATGATGTTGGAGAGAGCAAGAAGTAGATTTGAGGAATTTATGACGATTGGAGAGAGGATAGAATACGCAATCCAAGAAGGAAGATTAGGGTTTAAGTCTAAGGACAGAACTGAAGAGAAGGTAGATGAAGACAAAGAAGTAAATGAGTGTCACCTCCAAGGTTCTCGTGGCCGTAAAATAAGAAGATAGACTGACACTTCAGGGTCATCAAGGAAAATTCCTCAGAGGAGTGCAAATTTGGAAGTGTTCGGAGTATCCATCTCAGACATATGGCCTTATTTGGTAGAAGGTCGTTATCTTGCTCCCAGACCAATGAAGATTACACCTGATCCATCTGCCCATAGCTTCGACCCGAATAGCACATGTGAATTTCAACATAGGGGCACTAGGGCATCCTACCATAAAGTGTAGACCTTTATTGGAGGAGAAAAAGAAGCTGATCAATAATAGGACCTTGACACAAGAACTGATCCAGCAGTGGAGCACCAAGGATAGGGGGCAAGTTTACATAGTGCTAAGAAAACCAGAGATGTCTCTGTATTAGAAGACTTTTTTGAAGTAATACAAGGGACCAATTTTACTACTTGTGGCCCACATGTGGTAAAAATCTTTTGTGAAAGGGCATGCGTCATGTTTGTTGGTTTTTATTCCAATGAAGAATCCATTTCTCTTAACATACAATGTTCTTGAAAGCACATAGATGTGTATCTTTTCTCACCGTTGTAGGACACGAGATATCAATTGCAAGATGTGACATTACTTGGATGTTGTGATAACGATGAGGTGTGATCTCCCCAACAGACTCTAGCCAGCAAAGCAAGACTACTACTCTTTCGATGACGTTCAACGACGAAAAAGCTCCAAATGTTAACCATGTAGAGTTGCTTGAAATGGAAACTCTAAGCGTAATCTTCTATGCACTAAAGAGTTAATAATCAAAACAGGACACGTGTATGTGGAGTAAAAGAAAATAACAATATTAGGGGGATTAAATAAAAAGCACTCCTATGTTTGAAGCTTGGTAATAGGTTTGCTTGAATAAGAGTGTGGAAATTTTGGGGCACTCCACTGAAGCAATAAGGTTGCAATGCACCATCCAAGTCAAGAAACCTTAGCTTCATGAGTGATGATAATATTATAAAATCATTACTATACCGAGTAACTTAGGGTAATGTTGCTTTCTCCATCGTTGTCTTCCAGACAAAGGACTGTGACGAGTTAATTTCCTCAAAAATAATGACAAATGCATGAAAAAAGGGAAAAAAAGAAAAAAAAAGACAAAAAATGAACAATAGCATAAGTATAATTAAAAACACTCACACCCAGCTAGAACTTTATTCTTAGAATGATATTTCTACGCTCGAGTGGTCAAACAAGTCCACCCTTTTAGGGCAAAGCAAATGATGAGAATTGAGAAAGAGTAGTATTCTGCAGCAAAACGATAATCATGTGGATGAACTGAGTCATATGGGAAGACTTCACAACCTTGAATCGCCGCAATATTCAAAATCCTTATGGACTCAAGCTATGCTTGAAATGATCGTTGAACTGTTGAATCTAAGACGCTCTTGCAGTTGATATCCAGAGTTCATATTCTGTTTTGATTTCATGATCCCATATTTTAATCTAAATGACCCTCATCAGTGGAATTCCAATCAACAAATTGACAATTTAAAGTAACAAATATTTCCATGTATTGCTTCAGAGATAAGACCCAAAGCACAAGGTCGCGAATATTATGGGCACCTAACTAGAGAAATGACCCCTCAATGTATAAGATAAAGATGATGACAAGAATATATGTGTCAGACAACTCAAGAGCAGGAAGCAAGTTTCAGCTATGATGCCTTGATTGGTTCAAGGAAATGAAGTATGAACTGGGGCGAGAATGAGGTCGCAAAATACGGGGGAAGGTAAGAGATACACATTGATTATCCAAAGAGTTAGAGCATATGGATCGAAAGATGGTTCCCCTCAAGAAGCAACAATAAGATTGAATTTAGAAATTAAGTCCAGAGCATAGAAGCATTTTGCTTACCCCAATGATGAGACTGACAAATACTCCGGATGTTAGGTCAAAGAATTGGAAGATAGCTGAACCCATGATCGAGTGGGGCAATGCAAAACATGAAAATGATAAGAATCCCTACACAAAAATGATATAGAGAACAAAATGAGCTTATTTGTAAAGTGGGTAGAGACCCTGAAGAAAAAAGACAGTCTCTTGTACAAGAGAGCAAGAACGGGTATTCAATTAATAAAGGAAAGATTGAAGAAAATAAATATCAAAATTGAGCGTATTGCAAAAATAAAACAAATAGAGAAATCTAAAAAATGACTTTTCAGGGCATAGAATTTTAAAACATATTTAAAAGAGAGAGAGGGAGAAAAGAAGAAAAAGAGATGAAAGAGAGTAAAAGAGAGAGAGACGAAGAAAAAAGAGAGAAGAAAAAAGAGAAAAAAAAAGAAAGAAGAAAAAAAAGAAAAAAGGAAAAAGAGAGAAAGAAGGAACGAAAAAGGGAGGGGGAAGAAAAAGAAAAAGAAAAAAAGGAAAAGAAAAAAAGAAGAAAGCATTACATTGCATGCATCATATAGATAGAGGCATGTCAATTTTTGTTTGTTTTAGACATGTATTTAAAGAATTATCAAAGAACATTAAGAAGTAGATTTTATTAAAGAAAGAAAGATTCGGCAGTTATAATAGCGTGAGGCTAGATGACGGTAGCCATAGTAGCGTGAAGCTAGATATTAAGTCCATTAGGCAATCAATAATTCCTTCGGGCATGATGGTAAGTCCTTCAGGCCACCAGTAAGTCTTTCGAGCATGGTGATAAGTCTTTCAGGCCATCAATAAGTCCTTCGGGCATGATACGACAACCATAGTAGCGTGAGGCCAGATAACGGTAGCCATAGTAGCGTGAAGCAAAATTATTAAGTCCTTCTGGCCATCAATAAGTCCTTCGGGCACGATGATAAGTCTTTCGGGTCACCAGTAAGTCTTTCGAGCATGGTGATAAGTCATTCGGGAGTCAATAAGTCCTTCGGGTATGATGCAACAACCATAGTAGCGCGAGGTCAGATGACGGTAGCCATAGTAGCGTAAAGCCAGATATTAAGTCCTTCGGGCATGATGATAAGTCCTTCGGGCCACCAGTAAGTCTTTCGAGCATAGTGATAAAACCTTCGAGCTATTAGTAAGACCTTCGGGCATGATGTCAAGCTTTCCTTTTGAATGTTGAAACGAGTACAAATCATGGTATTTAAGAGAATAAAACTTAAAGAGTTAGACGAGGAAGAGCGGAAAGTTCTAGAAGAACCCGTGGTTCCAGAGCCGAGAACATGAAAGTAGGACAAAAATGAGTGTTTTTTGATATTTGCTTTGTTCTCGTTTCACAAGAACAAACAAAGAGGGGCAGCTGTAATCACTCATTTTTGTCCGGGTTGTAAATATTATTAAGTAATTATAGTAATTATTATATGTTAGATGTACATATTAGTGCATGTTGTAATATGTATATATGTTTGCATATGTTATTTTAATTGTTGCTATTATGTGTATGTGTGATAATATGTGTACATGTATTAATGTAATTATATTATTGTATGTATGTATGTAAATGTATGCATGGATGTACGTACTTATGATGTTTGTATGTGTGAATGTGATATGCATACTTGTAGATGCATATGTAATGTATGCATGTGTGTTTATTGCATTAGTATTATTGATGTATTAAATGTGTCTATGTATGTATAAGTATATGTACATTAATGTATGTGTTTTATTGTTATTGTTATTATTATTAGTATTATTATTATTATTTTGTTAACATGTTAAATGGGTTAAAATAAATACAATATAAAAACCCAAATATTATTAGGGTCCAGTCCTTATACAAATATAAAACCCAATTATGCTTACATGGCCCATCCCGGCCAAGCCCAAACCCCAACCTAATTAACTAAACCCTAGAACCAAGTCCGATAACCTTTCTTTTTCTTGCAACCGCACTCATCTTGGCTGTTGGATCAAATCTTGATCCAACGGTCCAAATCAATCCAAGGTGATCATCCATCTACCCTGCGTGAAGCCACTCATCGACCAGTTGTCTACCACGCGCGTGTGTGGAGCACGCGTGAGACTCTTAAGATCACTAGGCGCCATGTGTTATCAATCTAGGCCATCCAAACTCCAAGCAATCCTAGCTGTTGGATAAGATCTGATCCAACGGCTAGAAATAGATCTGGCCTATTGCTTTCAACCAACCACCCACGTGGCCAATTTGCCTGCTGCCGCCGTACGACAACTTCACCGGCTCTCAAACAACCATGCATGGGCAATAATACCAAAAACAATAAAAAATCAAGGAAAATCAGATATAGATCAGATCCACAGTGAAGTCATTTATGGGGTTGATTCTTGTAAGCAAAAAAGAGAGCATATAAACCAATGTATTCAACCATGTTGTACTCAGTTTTTCAGATCTAGAATGAAATAAAAAGAGCAATTTCAGTTGTAATCTATTCTATCTTTCTTTTTCTGACATGCATATTCGAAAAAAATAAATAAAAATATATACTAAGAGTTGAATCTTACTCTTGCAAACTATCGGTTTTCCCCTTTACCGGTGATAATCCGTTGGCTCACCGAGCCGGTAAAGGGGGAGGTTAAGGGTTTTGTTTGGGTCATGGTTTAAAACGAAATATAAAAAAAAGTAGTTTGGGGGGGGATTTTTTTGTAGATCTAGAAAATAGGGGGTTAGATTTTAAGTTATAGAGGCATATTCGAGTTTTATAGAGGAAGATGATTTTTTTGGTGTTTTTGAGGTCTGCCGCCGCCGGTGAGTGGCGGTGGTCTGAGGTGGCCGACTCGGTGGGTTGGCCGATGATTTCTAGAATTGGTGACGGCCGGGAGGATTTTCCTGGTTTTTTTTTTGGGTTTCAGGTCTGAAAGGTAGTAAAAAAAGAGAGAGTTTGTTTTTATAAAACAAAATTTAAAATAGCCAAAAATTGAAATTAGATCCATATAAACTATTTTATAGGCATTTAATGTTTAAAAAATGGTCTAATCGTGCAATAAGGACCCCCGCGTTTCTGATGTTTACACTTTGAGCTTGCCCCTTGGTATATTCGCACAAATGATCCCTCCTTCTTTTTAGGATCTTTCAATTTTACCCCTAAATTAAACTAATTCAGTTTTTAAATGGTGAAATCATGCCCTCAGTCCCTTCGCGTTTTCAATATTTTCAGTCTGAGCTTGTCCCTTGGTTTAATTACACGTCCAGTCCTCATATGTTTCATTTGGTTCTCCATTAACTCCTTAATTTGTTTTTTATTCATTTAATTTCTGTCATTCTTTTTTGGTTTTATTCTATTTCAGTCCTTCATTATCTGTGTTTTTATTTTATTTTAAATAGCTATGTTTTTATGTTTTCTTGTGGTATGATTTGTGATGTCCTACATATATGTATTATATATATATATATATTTGTTGCCTTTTCACATCCTCTTTTTTTTATGTGCATTATCATGATTGATATGTCTTTAGTTTGTTCATTCATATTATATATGTTTTAGCATGTCTATTTTATAGGTTGTTTTTTTAGTATGATTGCTTTACCCATTGGTGTTTTCATGTGTTTTCTATTTCATGTTTTTTATATTTTATAATATTTGTTTAGTTTATCATATTATGCTTTTATATATTTTTTTCGTTCTTTCATATCTTACATGTTTGATTTGTGTTTACTTTAGCTTATTTGTATATGGTTTGTTTTTTTAGTATGGATTTTATGTTCACCTTGTTTTTAGGTTACATATTAGTGTGGTGGTAATTTTGTTATATGTTATTTTCATGATATGTTTTCAATTTAAGCATGTAAATTGTGTCATATGTTAAGTATTAAGTTTTAGTTTTTTAGCATGTTGATATGTTAGTTTAGCATCACATTTTATCTATGTCATGCATATGTTGCATTTGTGGTTCTTTTAGCGTGTTATAGTTAGTTAATTTAATTTTTGAAGCATGTTATTTCTCTTTTTACCCTGTTTATGTATTCATGTTTTTTTTTTTACTTTTGTCTAGTATTATGATATTCATGTTTTTTATGTTTTTAGTATCATGTCTATGTAAAGGTATGCTTGATAATGTATTTGTTAAGATTGCATAACGGATATATTAATTGTCAATGCGACGCCTTTTTATCCGAACGTAAATGTGGCCAACATCAAGCGCAGTGATGGTAGTTTATCGGTTTAATCTCGAATAACGGGGCCCTTAAAATTTACTCGCACTTATAACCAAATTTTAATTTAATCGTCATTTGGATTCGGAAAGTTTAATATTAATAAAGCGGTAATTATTAAAGTACCAATTTTGGGCGGTGTGGGGTTGCTAATCCTTCCCCATCCGTAACCGACTCCCGAACCCAATAGTTTTCAAATCCCTGGTTTTATGGTGTCCGGCCTACCTTAGTGGCCGGTGGCGACTCCATTTTTAAAATTAAAATACGATTTTTCTAAAACCCCACGGATGACATTTTAAATGCCTGAAAAAACCACAAACACCTTGAAACCCATTTTTTAGCGAAAACACCGCTTAGAAAAATGAGGATATCGTTACAGTGATTTGTTTCAAGAAGGACTGTGTTGTTGCATTTGACAATGTGGTTTTTACATATGAGAACGGTTTTCTTTAGTGCATGGTTTATTGCATTGGAAATTTGTTTGAATGATGCATATGAAAAACAATAAGGTAACATGTTTAAAATGGAATATATTAGCAAGTGTCAATGGTTAAATATGATCTAATATAGTTGGCATGACATAGGGTTTAAAGTTCACTGTAATAAGTCACCTTATGTGTGTCGAGGGGTTAATTGTGCCATTTTCTCCACCATGGGAACCGCAACGTTCGAGGGGTTAATTGTCCCGTTTTCTCCCACTGGTGGGTAACGTATTGCAATGGTTGAGGGGTTAATTGTGCCCTTTTCTCCTATTGTAGATATTATACATCATAACCATTAAGAGGTTAAATGTGTCGTTTGCTCTGGTTATGGATGTATGTGAAGTGGTCGAAGGAATCACTTGTGAAATCGGTGTATCCGATGTGTTTTGAAAAATGGAAAGGTGTGGTTTTGGGTCACTTTGATACCAATAGATGAACTAATGTATCATGATGGATGAATAATGTTTTGTATAATGTGATTTATTCATGTTATGCTCTTTAAGCTTTGCTATTGGAAGAATATGGCTTAAATTGAGGTTTGCATATGGGATTATGCATGAGATCCGTGATACATGTTTTGCATATGGTTTAATATGCATGGTATTTGAAAGCTATGTATGCATATGGTAATTATGCATGCTTCAAATGAAGTTTTTGTGCATATGGTTTAATATGCACGGCATTTTTTACGAACGTATTGGAAGGTTGTTTTGGCTAATTTAAGCATGTTTTATTTAAATTCTTTGGAATGGTGAGTTTCACTTGATTTAATACCGGTTTCTAATAAGGGTTTTGATTTGAAAAAAGCATTGATGTTTTATCCATTTTGAACGCACTCACAAGGCATTATATTCTTACACTCTATTTTCTTCTGTCAATGCAGTGAATTAAACAAGTGCGGAGTTGTGGTTCGAGGCAAGGAGTGATTCCAAGACACGCGTTTTAAAGGGTATGTTTATGGTGTTTTAAATATTTGTAATAAGGCAATATGGGTTAATAATTGGGAAGTTATTTTTGTACAATGTATTATAATTTGGTTGGAGATATGTTGTGTTGGATGATGGCGTTAATTGACGTGAACGATGTTGATTCTGTTTAGTGCCAAGTACATTTGACGGTTATGTTTTAATGTTTTAAAATGACTTAATAATTTTTTTGGGGTGGATCGCATGTATTATAAGTGTACTAGTGGTCATGTGCTTCTATTTCTTAATTGAACTATAGCCTATGTTTGAAGTCTTGACCATTTGGTGCTAATTGGATAATGCTTTATATTGTTAGGAAGCATGCCTCTAGATTACTTGTATAAATATGAATTGTGTTGAATAAATGGCATGTGATTAATTGAGCTCACTTATTTATTGATGGTATAATATTAGAAGCATGTCAAGGATGTTTGCATGTAAATTGAGTATGTTTAGTTAATGAGTTTTACCAAGTTTAGATTCCTTGCATTTTGGTTATCGTATGTTATTGCATCAATTGAATAAGTAAATGATGACCGATTGACCTTAGATTTTGCAAGCATGCTTATAATATATCTAACTGAAGTATGATACTTTTGTAAATGTGGTAGTCCCTATAATTTGTTAGTTTTACGATTTAGTCCTTAATTTCGTATTTTGTTAAATTAGATGCCTAATTGTGATCCGTTTGAGTTGAAAATAGACATGCTAGCATGAAATAAAATTAATTAACTACTAGTAACATGAAACTCGTATAAGTTCCTATAATTATTTGAATTTGCATTTTAGTCCCTAGATTACAATGTAGGTATTAATGATGCATCTAGATAAGATAAAAGAAAAGAAAAATAGACCATAATTTGAGTAAGATGTTTCGGGTTTACTTTGGTAAACCCAATGTGATCTTCTTGGTTCGGGTCTAACGACTAGGTCGGGTCAAGGGGGTTACGTTATCTGTAATTATGATTTGGTCCTTAAAATACAATCTTGATCAGTTGTATGTCAATTCATTGCCTGATTGAGTTGTAAGTTTCACCGTGCTAGCATGATCACCCTAGGACTTAAATGTTCATTTAGATAAGATAAAATGAAAAAATGGACCGTCTTCTAAGTAAATCTTTCGGGTTTGTTTTGGGAAACTCAATATAGCTCGCTCGTTTCGGTCTAGCGTCTAGGCCAGGTCAAGGGGGTTACACGAGCCCCCAGATTTTGAAATATTTGTCGTTACAACTCTCCCCTCCTTAAAGAAAATTTCTTCCTCAAAATATACTTGATGGAAACAGATGCGGATAAAGCAACTTCATGTCCTTCTCAACTTCCCACGTAGCTTTCACAACTCTGTGGTTCCTCCACAACATCTTAACTAGAGGTATACACTTGTTGCGTAATTGTTTGACTCTTTTGTCTAAAACTCTTAATGATTCCTCCTCATAGGTCAAGTCGATGTTGATCTCAATCTCCTAAAGAGAAATAACATACGAAGGATCGGAACAGTAGCGTCTCAACATAGACATATGGAACACATTGTGGATGCATGCCATCTCCAGGGGCAAGGCTAACAGATAAGCCACGAGTCCAACTCTCTCTAGGATCTTATACGACCTGATAAACCTTGAGTTCAACTTGCCATTTTTCCCAAAGTTGATTACTCTCTTCCATGGTGAGACCTTGAGGAATACCTTGTCACCAACCTCACTTAATGTGCTTACGCTTTCGGTCCGCATAATCCTTTGGACCATCAAAGGCCGCTTACAATCTTTCCTTAATTAGCTGCACCTTCTCCTCAGTTTGCCTAATCAAATATGATCCCACAATTCTTCTCTCATTGAGGTTGATCAAACACAAGGGTGTCTGTAACCCCTTTGACCCAACCTAGATGCCAGACCGAACCAAGCGAGCTATATAGGGTTTGCCAAAACAAACCTGGAGAAAATTAATATGAAAGGTCTATTTTTTCTTTTATCTTGTCTAGATGCATCTTTTAAAACTAATGTGTGCATGCTAACAGTGGATAAATTCTTGACTAAATCAGGTGTCGAATCGATATCCAAGTACGTGTAGTCCCGATTTAGGGAACAAATTGTAAATCTAGAAACTATGTGGACATACTTAATTTTAAAGTTACCAATCCTCCATTAATCAGGTTACATGCTTACATGTCTAATTTTGACCCAATCTGATCATCCAAACTCAATTAATAGCATCCATAACAATCCAAGGACTAAAATGTAAGAATAGAAAATCAAGACATCAAAATAACTGAATTAACTACCAGTGGTATTGATACATGTGCTTGGGTAGCGATACCCAGCCTAGTTTTTACAAAGGGTATCGATACCTATATCTTGAGTACCGTACCTATCCATAATTCCAAAACCATATATTCTAGTAGCCAAAATCGGTATCGATACCTCATTCTGAGTATCGATACCCCAGCCAAATTATGTGCACTCGTATCATACGCCTTTTTGAGTATTGAAACCCAATCTAAATTTTACCTCATGGTATTGATACTCTTAGACCTGTAATGTCCAATTTAGATGGTTTTTCACCCAATTAGCAAACCAAACATGTTCCAATCAATCATATACTTATGCCATCAATTCAAAGGGGTAAAACATGTCACAAAACATAGCAAACACAACCAAGTAAAACATTATGCGTCAACATCCCCAAATCTAGAGGCATGCTTTCTAAGCTCACCTAACTCCAGAACCAAAATAGGAATCAAGGCATATCTCAGCTTAGACATATAACCATTGAATTACTAACATCAATCAAAACATGCTTTCATCAAGAAGACCCTAGACTAAGGTATCCACCCAACATACTAATGACATGGTAATTAAGGAACATTACCATATAAGCAATCTCTTATCAAACAGACACCAAGCAAACATCAATATGAGCTATAAACCATAGCAAACAATATCAGCATCATCGTTGAAAACCAGATTCCAAATCCCCCAAAATATGGTAAACACATTACCTTATTAACTGAATTTAAAACTAAGTTTTCATACTCAAACATTTGCCTTGCTCTTGTATTCTTTCTCGCCAAACAACAGTAGCGTCTTCAACTTTATTGCTCTGCATCAAAGAGTAAAAGAGAGCGTAAGCACACATGTTTAGTGAGGATGCTCATGAACAAAAACTTTGATGCTTTATAAAACTTTTTTTAAAACTCGTCACACATAAGTGACCTAGTGTTAAATATCAAAATAAGCTTTTCTCATATGTTTCAACAAACATATCTTGCATAACAACCATATGCATTTAAATCCATTTCATGATTCACATAAAACATTTTCTCATATGTTTCCACAAACATATCATGCATAACATCCATATGCATTTAAATCCATTTTCATGAATCATTTAAAACATTTTTTCATATGTTTTCGCAGAACATATCATGCATAACAACCATATGCATTTAAATCTCATATATTGGCTTTCATAGTGACCCAGATAGTCTCATCTCTATCCACACATCCACAATAGTGGAACAATATAATTACACATCGGATATGTAACGCCCTGATTTTGGGCCCAGATGTTAGATAGGTTGGTTAAACTATTCGGGAGAACTAAATTAGGCAATTGAGCTAGTTTTTGGAATTTAATTCTAATAATTATTTTTGGTTAAAATAAAATATAGTAAAATGATAGAAAATACTTAATTAATATTTTAAGTATTTTGTTAAATTCAATTTGTAGAAATTAAATCTGATTTTGGGACATTTTGGTCCGTTAACTAAAATGTAAAGTTTTCAAAACTGTTTTTTGTGACTAAATCGTAAAAGGGTCAAAACTTAGAATCTTTAAGGAGCTAATTAACCAAACTTTTTCATCAGATTTTTCTCTTAATTTAGGCTATTTTGAAAATGGTTTTAATAACAAATAAAATAGAATTAATAAAAAGGATTTTTAATTTCGTAAATTATTTTCTTGCGTAACTAACATTGCTATCACTTTTCTCTCAACTTTCTCAGTAGCCAAACTATCAAATTATTTCCATAATTTCCAAGAATCAATCTCTTTTTATTTCCTTTTGATTTCCTACTTGATTTATGTGATTCCTACAGCAAAATCTACTTGGATTTCAACCAATCTTTGCCAATTAAGGGAGAAATCAACAATTAGAGGTTATTTTTGTTTCTCTCGTCTAATTAAAGATTATTTAATGAAATTCCCAAGTTCTTGATCCTTTACAGCTGATTTTTGTTATGAGTTCATGATTTAATCAAGATTTTATGGATTAAATTGTGTTTCGATGAGAAATTGAAAGAATATTGTTATGTATCTATTTTGCCTTAATTCTAATTGTTTTATACCACTTAAGATATTTGTTTTAATGTTAAAGGAATAGATTAATTAATGAAAACACGAAACTATGTGAATTGCTAATTTTCTAGGTTGTATATAGTTAGATTTTGGTGCGATCTTGGTGTTGTAGAGTTGTTGGAGGTATAAGGACGTTGTAAGGATGTTTTTGAATGTAATTGATGCTGTTAAGAATTTAAAATCAATAGGTTTTGGCTGGGGATGATTTCAGTTGTTTTAGAATGGGGTTTGATGGTTTTAATTGAGGCAAAGTGATGTTTGTTGATTGCTGGAAATTAGAGATGCATGGAAGTGCATTAATCCTCTGTTTTTGTTTGGGTAAATCAGGGGAGTTGAATCCTTTAGCTTTTGGAGAGGTTTTGGAGGCTTCAGAAACTTAATTGTGCGTAAGCGCTTGGTTTTTGGTAAGTGGAAGCATGTTATACTGCTTTTAAAAAGGTTTGAAGATGGTTGTTTAGGGTTTAGCATAAGTTTGAAACACTTATCCAAGCTCGGAAGTAAGTATTGGTTTATCTCATTTATTTTTGATTTTGCAAAATACAATTTCATGCACATGTTTATGATTTTGATTACCTACTGTTATATGCATATTTTAGAATGAAAGAGGTTGCAAATGATCATATATGGTGGTTATTGAAAATGGAATACGGTTTATGAAAGTATTTTGAGAATACTAGAATACATGTTTTAATGTATTTGAAATTGGATTGATTTGATGCATATGTAAAACAACAAAGTAATGTGGTTTTATTGAATATATTGGCAAGTGGTTGAGATTAAAAGTTATCGGATATAGTTGTCTAGCCATAGGGTTTAAAGTGCACTATAATAAGTCGCCTCATGTATGATGAGGGGTTAATTGTGTCATTTTCTCCACCATGAGAAACATAGTGGTCGAGGGGTTAATTGTGTCGTTTTCTCCTGCTAGTGGATTTATACATTATAATCGTTGAGGGCTGCTCCGATTCGAGGATGTATATGAGGTGGTTGAATGAACCACTTGGCAAATTCATGTATCCGATGTGTTTTTATAAATTGAACGTAATTTGTTTTTGAGTCACTTGAAAGCCAATATATAAGATAAAGTATCATGAGAAATGGATTATGTTTGTATAATGTAACCCTCTCGACCTGACCTAGATGTCTGACCGAATCAGCGAGCTACATTAGGTTTGCCGAGGAAAATCGGAGAAACATTACGAAAAGTGGTCCATTTTTCTCTTTTATCTTGTCTACATGCATATTATTAATCCTAAGTGATCATCATGCAGCGGGTGAAATTACAATGGAAACAGAACTCAGAAAGGCAACCAATTTCATACAATACATTTTAAGGACCAAAACATAAATCTGGTAAATTAAAGGACCATTACTGAAATTAGGGTTATCAATCCATAATTAAGTTCATTTCATGCAAGCTCATGAAATTTCATCGCAATTAGATCACCAAAGCACCCTCCATTTAACATTCAAACATTTAGGGACCAAATTGTAAATCTGCAAAACTATAAGGACTTCCTTGAACTTTGATTTACCAATCTTCAATTAGTCAGGTTTCATGAATACATGCCAAATTTCAGCCTCAAACAACCATCCAAGCTCATCTAATTGCATACACAACAACTAAGGACCAAACTGAAAGTTTTCAAAGCTTAAATCGAACATATAACTAAAATAACGACCCTTGGTGTCAGTACATGGGTTTCTAGATCGATACGAGGTCAAATTATATAGGAGATTTCGAAACCACCCCTACAGGTTTTGAAACCAAGCCTCCAGAGCCTGAAACTCGTACCGGTACGAGTCTCCACGTATCGCACCCTATAGCCAAAATTGGCCTACAGGTTTCGAAACCCCTAGTCCTGGTAAGAGGATTTTTGAATGGTTTTCAACCCTAAGACATCTCAAACATGTTCCACACATTACATAAGCATCATACATCAACAAAGGCGTAATTTCCACAACGTTGAAACATGCTAGGCACACAAACTCATAAGGTAGAATTATGCATTTACCTATGGCCATGCTTCCTATAACCAACCATCTCACCATTCCAATAAGAGATTTAAGGAATATTACAACCCAAGAAGGAAACCAACAATCCACTTTTAGCCATCAAAACATGCTAGAATCATCAAGACATGGCAATCAACCAAGGCTAACTAGATACATACCTAGGCAACCAACTAGCACCAACCATAAGCAAGGATCAACAACATGCTTATCAACATCAAACCATTCATAAAATCCAGCACTTCACATGCTTAACAACCATGGGAAAATAGAATCACAAATCCCAAAATATGGTGAACACATTGCCTTATTAACCAGAATCGTAAACCAAGTTCATACTTAAAGTATACGTTGTCTTAGATCGCTTTAAACCTTGCCTTGCAGCCCCAAACTTCAATGCTCTGCATCATTAGGAATAAGAGAGTGTAAGCACACATGCTTAGTGAGGATGCTCTTAAAACAATGATGCAATTAAAACCATTTGAAAACCAAACCACTTGTTCCCAAAACATGCTTAACAACCAAAGCATTTTCCTTGTCTCCATCTGAGACATGCATAACAATCCTTATGCAACATTATATACAAATTCCATGCTTAGATCCCAAATAATTAAACCATTTTATCATGCTTAAATCCCAAAGCATTAAACCATTTTACCATGCTTAAATCCCAAAGCATTAAATCATAAACCATGCTTAAATCCCAAAGCATTAAAATACGTTCAACATATGAACTTTCACATATATTGGCATTTATAGTGACCCCGGATAGACGACCTCTATCCTTGGATTGTTGACCATTATCCTTGATTAGCCGACCACTAATCTTTAGTTAACCGACCGTTAACTTTACAATTTGGATACACGGACCTCTCATGACAGTCGACCACTACCATAACCCACGCCATGCCGACTGCATGATATAACCACCTTGCCGACCGCAAGATCAACATCAACAAGGGGAACCGACCGCTCAACCCAAGTGATAACATCATACTCTGAGTAGCCGATCGCTTACATCAAGGACCCTTAACCACGATCGGTTTTTAACATATTATAGTGCACTTCATCCTATAGCATGCCAACTATATCCGAATGTTATCTCATCATGTCACATAGCCAATATATCATATATAAAATCATTTATCCACTATTTTACATTGCATTATACAAAAGCACCACATATGCATTCACATTGCCAAAGCAATAACATCATTCCCGACCGGAATGAAAACCAATGCTCACTAGCATTTCTTATACTTTAAACCCTATATATGTACTTAATATCATGCATTTCCAGTAAGTAAATCAAACAATATTTACGACCTAAATATGAATTACACATGTTCATATCTGAACCGATATTAAAGAGCAAAAGAGGGAAAACTTACTTACGAGTTTAGGTAAGTGTTTCAAACTTATCCTAAACCCCAACAACCTTTATTAAACCTTTTAAAGGCATTTAAACCAGTTTCCACTCACCGATACACCTCGGCTTGCTCGTTAACGCGAAACGAGCTCCCGACATGTAACAAATAATGTCAAGCTTTGTCGCCTTGATTATCTTCTGTTTTAACTACATAAAACCAAAGGGCAAATGCGTCATTATGCATTCAAACCATTGCCAACAAGCAATTACCCTCAACTCTCAAGTTGCCCACTCAAAAACCATCCGAAAACTTATCAAAAACATCCTCAAACACTTCCAAAACTTAACCCAACCATAATATAACGATTCGATACATCAAACTTCATCAATTAACATCTAAAAACCCTTTTACAACATCCTTTTACTTCCAACAATGATTAAACACCATTAACAACACAAAAACCCTTTACTTTCAACCATAAACATTAGAGATCCAACTTATTTCGGGATTACAATGTTAAATCCAAGCTATTAACATTATTAAACATCAAAATCATGATCTAAATTGATGAAGAACCCAGCAAAACAGATCCAATTCGAAAATCTATCAATTTCATCAATTAAAACACAATAAACCAATTTTCGTTAATTAAACTATCAAAACCCTTTAGAAAACAATTATAAAGGATTAACAACTTGGGGATTTTAGTAAAGAACCTTTCATTAGAGGAAAAGAACGAACCTTACCTCTAATGGATGCTTTCTCCCGTAATTGGCTAATTTTACATGTGAAAACAAAGTTAAACAATAAGATTTTATTGAGAAATTATAGAGGATCCATTAGAAATAAAAAATTTAAGAAAAAGATGATTTACCTAAAGATTTAGAAGAAGGAAATAGTGTTTGGCTGGAGAGATTTTGAGAGAAAAGGTTTTTAGAGAAAGTTAGTTACGTGACTTTTGTTTTAAAGAATTAATTATCAAGTAATTCTCTCCAACATCTTTTATTTTCCAGAGCACTTTTTAAAATAGCCAATTAAAGAATAAAGTCTGAAATTAGACTTTTGGATTATTATCTCCTTAGAGATTCAAAGTTTTGACCCTTTACAAAATAGTCACTAAAAACAGTTTTCAAAACTTGCATTTTGGTCCCTAGTCCAAAATGTTCGATTTCCAAAACTTATTTTCCAAAAATTATTTCACCACAATCATTAATATATTAATTAATGATTTTGGAACATTTTTCCATATTTTTATCACCTTCAAAAATATTTAATCCAATTTAATACCAAAATTGACTCGAATCTCTAATACTAGTTCACCGAACCCTTAAACAAACCTCGAACCATCTAGACCCAAAACTAGGGCATTACAACTCTCCCCCTCTTAAGAAATTTCATCCTCAAAATTAACCAAGAGAAAATAAATGCGAAAATTGCTCCAACATGTCCGCCTTTCTTTCCTAAGTGGCTTTCTCGACACCCCGATGTCGCAACAAGACTTTAACAAGTTATATTCTCTTGCCACGAAGAACCTTACTGCTGGAATCAAGGATTTCCATCGGCTCCTCATCATAGGATAAATCCGGCCTTAACTTAATATGCTTCACCAGCATAACATGTGAGGGATCCGACCGATACCTCGACAACATAGATACATGGAACACATCATGTATTTTCTATAGCTCAGGAGGCAACCTCAACTGATAAGCCACATGACCAACACGTTCCACAATCTAATATGGTCCAATAAACCTCGGACTAAGTTTACCCTTACATCCAAACTGCATCACCAACCTCATATTCAATCTCCCTACGTATCGAATTCGCGTAAGATTTCTGTCGATCCGCAGCCGCTTTCAAGCGATCACACACAAGCTTTATCTTCTCATCCATGTCTTTCAAAACATGCGATAAGGAAACATGATTCACTCCTACCTCAGCCCAACACAACGGTGTACGACACCTCCGGCCATACAATGCCTCATATGGTGCCATCTGGATACTTACTTGGTAACTGTTGTTATATGCAAACTCAACCAGAGGTAAATGCTTCTCCCAAGTTCCTTGGAACTTAGTAAAGCAACATCCCAACATATCCTCCAAAACCTGGATAACCCTCTTATACTGACCATCTGACTGAGGATGACACGCGGTGCTGAAATGTAATCTCTTACCTAAAGCTCGGTGCCAACTCACCCTAAACCTCTCTATAAACCTCAGATATCCATCCGAAACAATAAACTTTGGTACCCCATGCAAACACACGATCTCAGCAATATACAAATCTGCCAACTTGTCTAGCGTAAATGTCGTATGCGCAAGCAGAAAATGTTCACACTTCGTAAACCAGTCCACATTCACCCAAATGAAATCCTTTTTAGCCGGTGTTAAAGGTAACCCTAACACAAAATCATGGTGATTCTCTCCCATTTCCATTTTGAAATTCTTAACGATTGCAACAACCCTGATGGAAATTGATGTTCAGCCTTGACCCAATGACATACCATGGACCTGGAAACAAACTCAGCCACATCCCTTTTCAAACCAACCCGATAGTATGCTTCTTTCAATTTTCACACTACCAAGATGCATAGCAAAATGACTAGAATATGCCTCCATCAAAATACTGTGTCAACTCCAAATCATCTGACCCCACTATTCGACCCTTGAAACACAAAACTCCATCATCATCAAATTGAAAATCTTCGAATTACCCCCTGATATATCCTTAAGGTGCTCAACCAATGAATCATCAAACGGTTGCTTAGCTTTAATCATCTATGACATCGTATGCTTAACTTGCAATTCAGCCAATAAATCATATTCTCGCGTAACACTCAACCTTGTGAACATCAGCCTAAGCTCAACTGCAACCTTACGACTCAACACATCCGCAACCACATTGGCCTTTACAGGATGATACTCGATCGTCAGGTTGTAATCCTTAAGCAACTCCAACCATCTACGCTGCCTAAGGTTCAAATCCTTTCGACACATCAAGAATTTCAAACTCTTATGATCCGTAAAAATAACACATTTCTCTCCATCAAGGTAGAGTCTCCAAAACTTCAAAGTAAACACCATAGCCGCAAGTTCCAAATCATGAGTCGGATAGTTCCGCTCATGAACTTTTAGTTGTCTCGACGCATAGGCTACACCCATGCCATCTTGCATCAACATGCAACCCAAACCAACGTAATACGCATTACTATAAAACACAAAATTCTTCCCAAACTCGGGCTAAAACAATACAAGAGCACGAGTCAAAAATTTCTTCCACTTCCCCAAAACTATATTGTTGCTTCTCCGACCATACATAAGGAACATTCTTTTGTAACAACTTTGTCAGTGGTGCTGCAATACTAGAAAACCCATCTACAAAGTGACGATAATAACCCGCCAACCCAAGAAAACTGCGAATCTCAAACACTGACTTGGGTTGCTTCAAATTGAGAATAGCCTCAATTTTCTGTAAATCAACCTGAATACCCTCTGCATAAACCACATGACCAAGGAACATCACTTCTTACAGCCAAAACTCACACTTACTCAACTTAGCAAACATTTGAAAAACTTGCAATACAATCTGCAAAAGACAAACATATTCATCCTCGATACGAGAATACTCAAGAATATCATCCACAAACACCACCACAAACTAATCAAGATATTCATGGAACACCCTATTCATCATATCCATGAAATCTGTCGGAGCATTCGACAGACCAAACGACATTACCAAGAACTCATAACGCCCGTACCTCGTACGAAAGACAGTCTTATGTACATCCACATCTTTAACCTTCAGTTGATAATACCCCGATCTTAAATCAATATTCAAAAACACCGCTGGCCCGCGAAACTGATCGAATAAATCATCAATCCACAGCAACGAGTCATTTTTTCACCGTCAACTTATTCAATTGCTGGTAATCAATGCACATATGCATCAAACCATCCTCTCTCTTTTTTTCACAAAAAGAACCAGAGCACCCCAAGGTGGAGCACCAGATCCAATGAACCCATGATCCAACAACTCCCAAAGCTGAGTCTTCAACTCTTTCAATTCCTTCGATGCCACCCTATAGGGTGCAATGGACACTGGCACCGTACCTGCGTACATTTCAACACCAAACTCCACCTCTAGAGGTAAACCCGACAACTCTTCAGGAAAACTTCCAGATAATCACAAACAGCCCAGATGTCCCGCACCTAAACACCTTTAACTTCCAAAATCATCATGGTAGCCAAATAAGCTTGGCAGCCATCAAACATCATCTTCTCCACTTGAGTAGCCGAAACAACATTGGACAAAAATTTACCTTTCTTGCCAACCACCACAACCTCAAAATCATTGGCTAACCTCAAGGAAATCCTTTTGGATTCATAATCCACCACTTCCTTGTGCTCACTTAACCAATCCTTTCCCAGAATAACGTCAAAACCATGGAATGGCAATTCCATCAGATCTGTGGCAAACTCATGACCTTGCACTACTAAAGGACAACGCTGATACAACCTTCTAGTAGTAACCGTCTCATCAAAAGAACTAGTTACTAACACTCCATTGGCCTCCGAGAAATTATCCGTAAGTGTGGAAATATGTATGCATGATTCCTTATATGTCATCCTAGATGCCTATACATATGGATGCAAAACCTCTAATGTCATGCTCAAAGATGTATGCATGTACTGACATATTTAAATATATATATATATATGAGTGTTTTTGTACTGTGCATGATCAACATCCACACTTATATCATTCCCGGTACCAATATTGCCTTCAACACGTCGAAAACACACTAGCAACCCTTAAATGTTGATCAAGACTCTTTCTCGGTACCATAGTATACAAGAACACCACCACTCCGGCCACTACCCAAACTGGGTATTTAGAGTATACCCAACATGACATCTTCCCAAATGTCACTAGCACATTTGACGCTTCCACAAATAGCCATATCAGCCAACGATCTTAAACCCAACTAGCGTTAACCTCGCTAGAGCCTCAGGAAATAACTCTTAGGCAAACAACTCACCTCAAATTTGGCAACTCACATGTCACCCCATGATAGCGACATAAACTCACGCTTCCTCACATCCAGAACAATCCATCTGATTCAGAATACGAATCGTACTCTCTAGCCATTTTCAGCTGCTTCAAGGACCAAACCCCTAAACTTCATACCTCTCAAACTTTAGAGACGCTCCAACGATAAACCATGATTAACCACCACAGCAGGTGTTGGTGCTTGCACATGCACTCCAGCCATTGTTGCTTGGTAAGCTACCGCCACTACTTGAATCAACAGAGTCAAATCCCCATAATCTGACCCTTGCGGAGTCTGAGGAACATCACCCACCCCAACACTAATAGGTGGGGCGAACGGGAAAGAAAGAGGTGAGGTATTACTAAGATTCCCCACATCATCATTATTCATTCCAGACCCAGCATTATCGACTGTTAAACGAGCCTCACTTCGAGCCATGCTAACAAAAACATTAAAACACATTAAAGTCAGGCTAGCATCAGGCAAAAGATTCAAGACAACCTTATAAAACACTTTAAAACCTCGGTAATAGGCAATGTGTTCCGAACTCATACCCCAACATGGTATTAAACAATCAACAGACATATACACAATCACCGTGCAATTTAAACATCACCAATCGATCAAACAACTATACCCTAACTTTTTGTAACCTGGCTCTGATACCAACAAATGTAACCCCCTCAACCCGGCCTATACGCCTGACTGAATCAAGCAAGCTACATTAGGTTTGCCAAGGAAAATTGGAGAAAGAATACGAAAAGCGGTCCATTTTTTTCTTTTTATCTTATCTAGATGCATATTATTAATCCTAAGTGATCATGCTTGCAGCGGGTGAAATTACAAAGGAAACAGACCTCGGAAAGGATACCAATTTCATACAATAAATTTTAAGGACCAAAATGTAAATCTGGTAAATTAAAGGACCATTACTGAAATTAGGGTTACCAATCCATAATTAAGTTTATTTCATGCAAGCTCATGAATTTTCGTCGCACTTAGATCACCAATGCACCCTCAATTATATAAGGACTTCCTTGAACTTTGATTTACCAATTTTCACTTAGTCAGGTTTCATGCATACATGTCAAATTTCAGCCTAAAGCAACCATCCAAACTCATCCAACTGCATACACAACAACTAGGGACCAAACTGCAAGTTTTCAAAGCTTAAATCGGACATATAACTAAAATAATGACCCTTAATGTCGGTACACAGGTTTCCAAATCGATACGGGGTTAAATTATATAGGACGTTTTGAAACCACCCCTACAGGTTTCAAAATCAGGCCTTCAAAACCTGAAACCCGTACTGGTACGAGTCCCCGTGTACCGTACCCCTACAGGTTTCAAACCAGGGGCTAGGTTTCAAAACCCCTGGGTCTGGAAAGAGGATTTTGACTAGTTTTCAACCCTAAGACATCTCAAACATGTTCCACACATTGAATAGGCATCATACACCAACAAAGGCGTAATTTCCACAACGTTCAAACATGTTAGGCACACAAACTCACAAGGTAGAATCATGCATTTACCTATAGCCATGCTTCCTATAACCAACCATCTCAACATTCCAATAAGAGATTTAAGGCATATTACAACACAAGAAGGAAACCAACAATCCACTTTTAGTCATCAAAACATGCTAGAATCATCAAGACAGGGAAATAAACCAAGGCTAACTAGATTCATGCCTAGGAAACCAACTAGCATCAACCATAAGCAAGGATCAACAACATGCTTATCAACATCAAACCATTCATAAAAATCCAGCACTTCACATGCTTAAAAACCATAGGAAAACAAAATTACAAATCCCAAAATATGGCAAACACATTGCCTTATTAATCGGAATCATAAATCGAGTTCATACTCAAAGTAGAACTTGTCTTGGATCACTTTAAACCTTGCCTTTACAGCCCCAAACTTCAATATTCTGCATCATTAGGAAAAGAGAGCATAAGCACACATGCTTAGTGAGGATGCTCTTAAAACATTGATGCAATTAAAACCATTTGAAAACCAAACCACTTGTTCCCAAAACATGCTTAACAACCAAAGCATTTTTCCTTGTCTCCAACAGAGACATGCATAACAATCCTTATGCAACATCATATACAATTCAATTCTTAGATCCAAAGAATTAAACCATTTTACCATGCTTAAAACCCAAAGCATTAAACCATTTTACCATGCTTAAATCCCAAAGCATTAAATCATAAACCATGCTTAAATCCCAAAGCATTAAAATAGGTTCAGCATATGAACTTTCACAAATATTGGAATTTATAGTGACCCTAGATAGATGACCTCTATCCTTGGAGAGTCGACCATTACCCTTGATTAGCTGACCACTAATCTTTAGTTAACCGACCGTTAACTTTAGAATTCGGATACACGGACCTCTCATGATAGTCGACCACTACCATAACCCACGCCATGCCAACCGCATGATATAACCACCTTGCCGACCATAAGATCAACATCGACAAGGGGAACCGACCGCTTAACCCAAGTTTGAGTAGCCGACTGCTTGCCTCAAGGACCCTTAACCACGATTGATTTTTAACATATTATAGTGCACTTCATCTTATGGCATGCCAACTATATCTGAATGTTGTCTCATCATGTCCCATAGCCAATATATCATTTATAAAACCATTTATCCATTATTTTACAATGTATTATAAAAAATCAGCACATATGCAAATCATATTGCCAAAGTAATAAACACCATTCTCGACCGGAATGAAAACCAATGCTCCCTAGAATTTCTTATACTTTTAAGCCCCTGCATATGTACTTAAAATCATGCATTTCCAGTAAGTAAATCAAACAATGTTTTACTACCTAAACATGAATTACACAAGCTCATATCCGAACTGATATTAAAGAGCAAAAGAGGGAAAACATACTTCTGAGTTTAGGTAAGTGTTTAAAACTTATCCTAAACTCCGAACAACCTTTATAAACCTTTTAAAGGCGTTTAAACCAATTTCCACTCACCAATACACCTCACCTTGCTCGCCAACGGGAAACGAGCTCCCGGCAAGCAACAAACAACATCAAGCTTTGTCGCATTGATTATCCCCTATTTTAACCATATAAAACTAGAGGGAAAATGCATCATTATGCATTCAAACCATTGCCAACAAGCAATTACCCGCAACTCTGAAGTTGTCCACTCAAAAACCATCCAAAACTTATCGATACGGGGACCGTTAATTCTATTAATGTCATGGAAAGGCTATTTTGGTTTTCTTTCGTTTTAGTCCCTAGGTCTTATTTTATCAATTGCATGACATTGGTTGATCGTATTGAGTTGATTTTTGACATGTAAGCATGAAATATATTTAATTAAAGGTTGGTAACTTAAAATTGGTAAAAGTCATTGTATATTGTTGAAATTGCAATTTAGTTCCAAAATTGCGTTTGTGTCCAATTGGATATCGATTCGATGCCCGATTGAGATGTGTTCTCACCTGTGAACAGTATTTACATGTAAGAAAGTAATAATGCATCTAGACAAGATAAATGAAAAAAATGGTTGCATTTTTTGTTTCTTCTTCTTGGTTTACTTCGATAAACCTAATGTAGCTTACTCAGTCCAGCCTTGCGACTAGGCCAGGTCGAGGGGGTTACACCCCGGTTCTGGGTCTAGATGTTTTGGGGTTCCTCTTAAGGGTTTGGTGAACCGCTATTAGAGTTTTAAGTTAGTTTTGGGATTAAATTAGATTAAATATTTTTTGAAGGAGATAAAAATATGGGAAAATGTTCTAAAATCATTATTTAATATATTAATGATTGTGGTGAAATCAATTTTGGAAAATGAGCTTTGGAAATAAGACATTTTGGACTAGTGACCAAAATGAAAACTTTGAATACCGCTTTTACTGTTTGTTTTGAAAAAGGGCCAAAACTTTGAATCTTTAAGGAGCTATTTGGCCAAAGTCTAATCTCAGACTTTATCCTTTAATTGGCTATTTTTAAAGTGTTTTGGAAAATATAAATAGGTTGGGGAGAATTAATTTGATAATTAATTCTTAAAACAAATGTTACGTAACTAACTTTCTTCCAAAACCTTTTCTCTCAAAATCTCTCCAGCCAAACACCATTCTCTTCTGCTAAATCTTTAGTTTCTTAAATCCTTTAATTACAAATGATTTCTTATTGATTATTTATCAAAACCTTATTGATTTAACTTTGTTTTCTCATGTAAAATCAAACAATTAAGGGAGAAAGCATCCATCAGAGGTAATGTTCGTTCTTCTCCTCTAATGAAATGTTCTTTACTGAAATTCTCAAGTTCTTGATCCTTTACTTTAATTAAGGAAAATTGGTTTAATTGTGTTTTGATTGATGGAATTGGTATATTTTTGAATTGGATTTGTTTTGCTGGGTTCTTGATCAAATTAGATCATGATTTTAATGTTTAATAATGCTAATAGCTTGGATTTATCATTGTAATCCCGAAACTAGTTGAATCTCTAATGTTTATAGTTGATAGTTAAGGGTTTTTGTGTTGTTAATGGTGTTTAATCATTGCTGGAAGTTAAAGGACGTTGTACATGGGTTTTTAGATGTTAATTGATGAAGTTTGATGTATCGAATCGTTATATTGTGGATGGGTTGAGTTTGGAAAGTGTTTGAGGTTGATTTTGATAAGTTTCGAATGGTTTCTCAGTGGGCAACTTGTGAGTTGCGGGATTTTGCTTTGAAGCAGTGGCCTGGATGCATTTTGATGTATGTTTCCTCTGGTTTTGTGTGACCAAAATAGGGAATAATCAAGGTGAAGTAGCGTGAAGTAGATTGTGGCTTGCCAGGAGCTTGATTTGCTTTGGCGAGCAAGGCGAGGAGTAATCAGTGAGTGGAAATTGGTTTAAATGATTCCTAAAGGTTTGCAAATGACGTTGGGAGTTTAGGTTAAGCGTGAAACACTTATCTAAGCTCAAAAGTAAGTTTCCCTCATTGTTGTTCTTGTATATCAATTTGTATATGAGTATGTTGTTTCATGTTTTGGTTTAAACATGGCTTGATTTACTACTGTAAATGCATGGTTTAAAATACATATGCAATGGATTTAACGTATGATAATACTAGTGAGCATTGAGATTTGTTCCTTGGGGGAATGTGTTGTTGCCTTGGCATTGTGGATTTTGCATGTGTGATGGTTTTATGTAATGCATTGTAAAACAGGAAGTAAATAGTTTTGGAAGTGAAATATTGGCTATGTGACATGGTAATAAACATTCGGATATAGTTGGCATGCCATAGTATTAAAGTGTAGTATAATATATACTAAAAATCGATCGTGGCCATGAGTCCTTGAGGTATGGCGATTTACCTCGGCCACTCGGACCATTGGGACCTCACTTGGGGCATACAGTTTAACTAGGCAACCCAAGTTGATGGTGATCTTGTGGTTTAAGTACGCAAGGTCGGTAAAACTCGCGGTTTAAATAGGCAAGGTTTGGGATATCATGCGGTTTAACTAGGCATGGTATGATTTGTGGTAGAGGTAAGTCCATCATGTGAATCTGTGTATCTGTTATGTTTGTGGATAGAGGGTCGTCTATCCGGGGTCACTATAATTGCCAATATATGAAAGTTCATGTGTTGAACTTATTTTATAATGCTTTGGAATTTAAGCATGGTAATATGATTTAATGCTTTGGGATTTAAGCATGGGATTTTTATATGATGTTGCATAAGGATTGTTATGCATGTTTTGGTTGGAAATAATGAAAATGCTTTGGCTGTTAAGCATGTTGGAAAACAAGTGGTTTAGTTTCCAATTGGTTTAAATGCACCATTGTTTTTATGAGCATCCTCGCTAATCACGTGTGTTTACGCTCTCTTTTTTCTAAGTGATGCAGACCATTGAGGTTTGGGGCAGCAAAGGCAAGGTCTAAAGTGATCCAAGAATCAAGACTACTTTTGAGTATGAACTCAATTTAAGTTTCCGGTTAATGAAATAATGTTTTTCGCCACATTTTGGGGAATTGTAATTTTATTTTTCCTTGTTTTTTCAGCATGTTTAATGTTGTGATTTAGAGTTGAATGATGTTGATAAGCATGTTGTGGATCGTTGCTTATGGTTGATACTAGGTGGTTGCCTAGGTATGCATCTAGTTAGCATTGGTTGATTTCCATGCTTTGATGTTTTTGACATGTAGTTTACGATACCATAGATATGTTGGTATGTTGCATATACTGGAGAAATGCTTGATTGAGTTTTTTGGTATGGTTGGAATTGTGGTCTAGGAAACATGCCTATAGATTGTTCCTTGGTAGCATATGTGGTGTTGCAGTTGCTTAATCTTAATGCAAATGAAGGAGTATGACTTGATGGATGTTCAAATGCGTGTATGTGGGTTGCTAGGACCTGAAAGTGTCTAGAATCGAGTGAAAAACCAGCTAAAAATGACATTACAGGCCCAAGCGTACCGATAAACTAGGGACCATATCGGTATGGCTAGGCAAAAACATGCTTCAGGTTTTGGTACGGGTTTAGGTGTACCGGTACAGTTTTATGCTACTGGAAATTTGCTTTTTAGACAAAACCCGCGTACTAAAACACTTAGCATCCGTATCGGTACGGCTGTTAAAATTTCCTAATTGTCTTGTAAATTTGTCTTAGCGTGTCGGAACGGTGCTCGGCGTACCGAAATGAGACTGGCTAGTGTTGAACATTGTAACGATATGGTTCACCGCGTATTAGTATGGGCAAGTGTTAATTCAGTTTATGTCATGGAGTCCAGTTTTTGTTTCTTACATTTTGGTCTATGAGGGTTGTGTATGCAATTGCATGAGCATGGATGGCTGATTTGAGCTGTAATTGATATGCAAGCATGTAATCTAACTAATTGAGGATTGGTAACCTTAGTTTTGTTAAAGACCTTGTTATTTATCAGTTTTACGTTTTAGACCTTAAATTGTGTTATATGCAATTGGTTGTCTATCCGTGGGCCGTTTCCTTTGTAACTTCATCTGCTGCGAGCATGATTACGTAGATTAATAATATGGATCTAGATAATATAAAGGAAAAAATATAGCGGTTTTTGTAATCTTTCTCTGATTTGCTTCAGCAAGCCTAATATAGTCGCTCAGTTCGATCGAGGGTCTAGGCCGGGTCGATGGGGTTACATTTGTTGGTATCAAAGCCAGATTTTGAATGGTTGGGACGTTGTTGTTTGATTCTTTGCTATTGTTGATATGCACAGTGCATGTGTACATGTACGATAATTGTTTTACATCATGTTGGGGTATGAGTTGGGAACACATTGCCTATTACCGTAGTTTTAAAATGTTTATAAGGTTGTGTTGGATCCTTTGCCTTATGCTAGCCTAACTTTAATGTGTTTTGATGCTTTTGTTAGCATGGCTTGACGTGAGATTCGTTCGATGCCTAGTAATGTCGAGTATGGGCAAAATAATGATGATGGAGGGAATCATGGTATTACCTTACCTCCTATTCCTCCGTTGGTTCCTCTTGTTGACGCTGGAGTAGGTGGTGTACCTCAGGCTCCACAAGGCTAGTCTTCGGAGAGTTGACTCCGTCAATTCAAGGAATGATGAGAGCTTTTCAAGAAGCAATGGCTGGGGTACAAGCTCAAGCATCAGCAACTGCTTTGGTGGTTAATCATGGATTATCGCTGGAGCGTCTCTGAAGTTTGAAAGGTGTGGAGTTTAGGGGATTGAACCCCGAAGCAACTGAAGGATGGCTAGAGAGTATGATTCATATTCTAAATCTGATGGGTTGTAATGATGGGCACAAGTTGAGATGTATTGTATCTCTGTTACATGGTGATAGGTATCATTGGTGGGTAATCGCGATTGTAAATGTTCTAGAAGCGAATGTAACTTGGAAGTTCTTCTGAGGGGCTTTTAAGAGGAAGTATCTCAACCCCATGTATTTGGATGCGAGGAAGCTTAAGTATATGGATTTGGAATAGGGTGGCATGTCGATGGCCGAGTTTGAGGTAAAATTTATTCGCCTGAACCAGTATGCTTCAGAGTTGGTTTCGGATGATCTGGAGAGATGTAACATATTTCGCTATGGTCTGGTGAAGGATATCAAGACATATTTGTTGGCTGCAAACTATATGGATTTTGATGTGCTGGTTAATTGTATGAAGGATATTGAGCAGTCCTTGGGTGTGTCTTTGCCAGTGGCTAGTAGGGGCTCGGGTAAGAGAGCGGCTAATTCTAGTAATTCTGGGAAGCAGAATAGGATGTCGCGAGACAAGAGGTATAAGCTGAATTACAAACATGGTGGCGGTGTTGGCCAAGGTAATCCTGGAGTTCGTATTATAGCTGAGTGTAAGCGTTATGGTCGACGTCACACAGGTATATACTGGGGAAACACTGAAGGTTGCTGGGTGTGTAGATCTCAAGATCATATGAAGCGTGACTGTCCGCTTGCAGTGAGAGATGCACCAGTACAAGTTACTGCACCTGTTAGGGGCCGAGATTGTGGCAGGGGTAATTTTTAGAGGTGTGAGGATGGTATAGGGTTGTGGCTCATGCTATTTCTGTGCAACCAAAAAATGGTGGACTAGCTCAGGTTTAGGCACATCGTGAGGGACATAATGACACTGATGTGATCGTAGCTCCCTTTATCTTGCAATCTTTGTCATTGTTTCTTTGATTGATTCGGGGTTTACGCTTTCATATATCTTGAGTGAGCATGCATCTTTGTTGAATGTTTCTGTTGAGATCTTAGATGTTGGCATGTTAGTAACTAGTTCTTTTAGAGAGATGGTTATGACTAGAACGTTGTATAGGCATTGTCATTTGGTAGTGCAAGGTCACGAGTTTGTCACGGATCTGATAAAGTTGCCATTTCATGGCTTTGATATTATCTCTGGTATGGATTGGTTGAGTGAGCACAAGGCGGTTGTGGATTGTGAATCCAAAAGGATTTCTTTGATATTATCTCGAGTTTGCCACGGATCTGATGAAGTTTCCATCTGAGTTATTGCAATCATTGAGGATTCTGGAATAGAAATGGAAGAGAATCACCATAGATTTTGTGTCAGGGCTATCGTTGACACCGGCTAAAAAGGATTCCATTTGGGTGATTGTTTATAGGTTTACAAAGTGTGCACATTTCTGCCACTGCATACGATGTATACCTTAGATAAGTTAGCGGGCTTGTATATTGCTGATATTGTGCGTTTGTATGGGGTACGTAAGTCCATTGTTTCAGATAGAGATCTGAGGTTTATAGCAAGGTTTTGAGGGTGTTTGCATCGGGATTTTGGTACGAGATTGAGGTTTAGTACTGCATATCATTCTTAGACCAATGGACAGTCAGAGCGTGTTATTCAGGTTTTGGAAGATATATTGAGATGTTGTATTATTGAGTTCCAAGGAACCTGGGAGAAGCGTTTACCTTTGGTTTAGTTTGCACTAGCTATAAAGCGAGTATCTAGATGGCACTGTACGAGGCATTGTATGGCCGGAGGTGTCGTACGCCTTTGTGTTAGGCTGAGGTAGGGGAAAAACATGTCTCCGTACCAGATGTGTTGAAAGACACGAAAAAAAAGGTAAAGCTTGTGTGTGATCGCTTGAAAGCGGCTGCGGATCGACAGAAGTTTTACACGAATTTGAAGCATAGGGAGATTGAATATGCTGTGGGTGAGCGTGTATTCTTGAAAGTGTCATCGTGGAAAAAGGTGATGCGGTTCGGATGTAAGGGTAAGCTTAGTTCGAGGTTTATTGGACCATATGAGATTGTGGAGTGTGTTGGTCCTGTGGCTTATCGGTTGAGGTTGCCTCCCGAGATAGAGAAGATACATGATGTGTTTCACGTATCTATGTTGCGAAGGTATCAGTCGGTTCCCTCGCATGTTATGCCGAAGAAGCATATTGAGTTGAGACCAGATTTATCATATAATAAGGAGCCAGTGGAAATCCTTGATTCCAACAGTAAAGTTATTTGTGGAAAGACGATTGAACTCGTTAAGGTTTTGTGGCGACACCGTGGCATCGAGGAAGCCTCTTGGGAAAGCAAGACGGACATGTTGGAGCAATTTCTGCATTTGTTTCCTCCAAGTATATTTCGAGGACAAAATTTCTTAAGTGGGGGAGAGTTGTAATGCCCCAATTTTGGATTTAGATGTTTTGGGTTCATTTTAAGGGTTTGGTGAATCAATATTAGAGATTCGAGTTAGTTTTGGGATTAAATAGGATTAAATATTTTTTGAAGGTGATAAAAATATGGAAAATGTTCTAAAATCATTATTTAATATATTAATGATTGTGGTGAAATCAATTTTGGAAAATGAGCTTTGGAAATAAGACATTTTGGACGAGTGACCAAAATGAAAACTATTTTTAGTGACTGTTTTGTAAAAGGGTCAAAACTTTGAATCTTTAAGGAGCTATTTGCTCAAAGTCTAATATCAGACTTTATCCCTTAATTGGCTATTTTTAAAGTGTTTTGGAAAATATAAATAGGTTGGGGATAATTAATTCTTAAAACAAATGTTACGTAACTAACTTTCTTCTAAAACATTTTCTCTCAAAATCTCTCCAGCCAAACACCATTCTCTTCTTCTAAATCTTTAGGTAAATCTTTATTTTCTTAAATCCTTTAATTACAAATGATTTCTAATTGATTGTTTATCAAAACCTTATTGATTTAACTTTGTTTTCTCATGTAAAATCAAACAATTAAGGGAGAAAGCACCCATTAGAGGTAATGCTCATTCTTCTCCTCTAATGAAAGGTTCTTTACTAAAACTTCCAAGTTTTTGATCCTTTACAATTGTTTTCTAATGTGTTTTGATAGTTTAAATAAGGAAATTTGGTTTAATTGTGTTTTGATTGATGGAATTGGTAGAATTTTGAATTTGATATATTTTATTGGGTTCTTGATTAGATTATATCATTATTTTGATGTTTAATAATGTTAATAGCTTGGATTTATCATTGTAATCCTGAAACTAGTTGAATCTCTAATGTTTATGGTTGATAGTTAAGGTTTTTGTGTTGTTAATGGAGTTTAATCATTGTTGGAATTTAAAGGACGTTGTACAGGGGTTTGTAGTGTTAATTGATGATGTTTGAGGTATTGAATCGTGGATGGGTTGAGTTTGGAAAGTGTTTGAGGTTGCTTTTGATAAGTTTCAGATAGTTTTTGAGGGGGCAACTTGTGAGTTGCGGGATTTTGCTTTGAAGCAGTGGCTTGGATGCATTTTGATGCATGTTTCCTCTGGTTTTGTGTGACCAAAATAGGGGTAATCAAGGCGAATTAGCGTGAAGTGGATTGTGGCTTGACAGGAGCTTCATTTGCTTTGGTGAGCAAGGCGAGGTGTAATCGATGAGTGGAAACTGGTTTTAAATTATTCCTAAAGGTTTGCAAATGATGTTGGGAGTTTAGGTTAAGCGTGAAACATTTATCTAAGCTCAGAAGTAAGTTTCCCTCATTGTTGCTCTTGTATATCAGTTTGCATATGAGCATGTTGTTTCATGTTTTGGTTTAAACATGGTTTGATTTACTACTATAAATGCATGTTTTAAAATACATATGCAATGGATTTTAAAGTGTGAGAATACTAGTGAGCATTGAGATTTGTTCCTTGAGGGAATGTGTTGTTGCCTTGGCAATGTGGCTTTTGCATAAGTGATGGTTTTATTTAATCCATTGTAAAACAGTAAGTAAATGGTTTTGGAAATGATATATTGACTATGTGACAAGGTAAGAAACATTCAGATATAGTTGGCACGCATAGGATTAAAGTGTACTATAATATATACTAAAAATCTATCGTGGCCATAAGTCCTTTAGGTATGGCTGTTTAACTAGGCCACTCGGACCAATGGGACCTCAATTGGGGTATGCGTTTTAACTAGGCAACCCATGATGTTACGGTTTAACTAGGCAAGGTCGGTAAAACTCGTTATTTAACTAGGTAAGTTTTGGGATATCATGCGGTTTAACTAGGTATCGTATGAGTTGTGGTGGAGGTGAGTCCATCATGTGAATCCGTGTATCCGATATGTATGTGGATATAGGTTCATCTATTCGAGGTCACTATAATTGCCAATATATGAAAGTTCATGTGTTGAACTTATTTTATAATGCTTTGGAATTTAACCATGGTAATATGATTTAATGCTTTGGAATTTAAGCATGAGATTTTTATATGATGTTGCATAAGGATTGTTATGCATGCTTTGGTTGTTAAGCATGTTTGAAAACAAGTGGTATAGTTTCCAATTGGTTTAAATGTATCATTGCTTTTATGAGCATACTCACTAAGCATGTGTGCCTGTGCTCTCTTTTTCGTAATGATGCAGAGCATTGAGGTTTGGGGCAGCAAAGGCAAGGTCTAAAGTGATCCAAGAATCAAGACTACTTCTGAGTATGAACTCGGTTTAAGTTTATGGTTAACAAGGCAATGTGTTTGCCACATTTTGGGGAATTCTAATTTTGTTTTACCTTAGTTTACGAGCGTGATTAATGCTGTGATTTAGAGTTGAATGATGTTGATAAGCATGTTGTGGATCATTGCTTACGGTTGATACTAGGTGGTTGCCTAGTTATGCATCTAGTTAGCATTGGTTGATTGCCATGCTTTGATGTTTTTGACATGTTGTTTACGACACCAGAGATATGTTGGTATGTTGCATATGATGGAGAAATGCTTGATTGAGTGTTTTAGTATGGTTGGAATTTTGGTCTAGGAAGCATGCCTATAGATTGGTCCTTGGTAGCATATGTGGTGTTAAAGTTGCTTAATCTTGATGCAAATGAAGGAGTATTACTTGATGGATGTTCAAATGCATGTATGTGGGTTTCTAGGACCTGAAAGCATCTAGAATTGAGTGAAAAACTAACTAAAATGACATTACAGGCCCAGGTGTACCGATATGCGGGGGACCGTATCGGTACGGCTAAGCAAAAATAAGCTTCGGGTTTCGGTGCGGGTTTAGGTGTACCGGTACGATTTTATGCTACTGGAAAGTTGCTTTTTAGACAAAACTCGCGTACCAAAACACTTAGCATCCGTATCGATACTGTCGTTAAAATTTCCTAATTAGATTTTTAATTTGTGTTAGCGTATCGAAACGGTGCTTGGCGTACTGAAACGAGGTTGGCTAATATTGAACACTGTATCGATACAGTTGACCACGTATTGGTACGGGCAGTTGTTAATTCAGTTAATATCATGGAGTTCAGTTTCTGTTTCTTACATTTTTCTTGAGGGTTGTGTATGTAATTGCATGAGCATGGATGGTTGATTTGAGCTGTAAATTGATATGGAAGCATGTAATCTAACTAGTTGAGGATTGGTAACCTAAGCATGTAATCTGTGGGCCGTTTCTTTTGTAACTTCATCCACTGCGAGCATGATCACGTAGGATTAATAAATGCATCTAGACAAGATAAAATGAAAAAATGGGCCAATTTTTGTAATCTTATCCGGTTTGCTTCGGCAAGCCTAATGTAGCTCCCTCAGTTCGGTCAGGTGTCTAGGCCGGGTCAACGGGGTTACAAAAGAACCTTTAATTAGATGAGAGAAACAAAAATCACCTATAATTGCTGATTTCTCCTTAGTTGGCCAAGATTTGTTGAAATCCAAAGAGGTTTTACAAAGGTATCTGAAGAAATCAAGTGGAAATTAAAAAGGAATTCAATAAGTATTGAATCCTGGAGATTTAGAAGTAAAAATCTCAGTTTGTTTACTGAGAAAAGTTGAGAGAAAAGTTTTGGAGAAAAGTGTTTACGTGAGAAAATATTTTAAAGAAATAAAGATCTTTTTATTAAATCCTTTTTAATCCAATTAATAAGACATTTAAAAATACTTTAAAAATGGCCATAATTAAGAAAGAAATCTATTGAAAAAAGCATGGATTAATAGCTCCTTAAAGATTCTAAGTTTTGACCATTTTTCGATTTAGTCACCATAACAGTTTTGAAAACTTCCAATTTAGCCGGCAACCCAATCTATATGCCACAGGACCAACGCGCTCTATCACATCATATTGTCCAATAAACCTAGGGCTCAACTTGCCCTTCCGTCCAAACCTCATCACCTTCTTCCACGGTGACACTTTCAAAAACACACAAACACCAACTGCATACTCAATTTCTCTTCGCTTCAAGTCAGCGTAAGACTTTTGCCGATCCGAAGCTACCTTCAAACGATCACTGATAAGCTTTACTTTCTCATTGGTATCTTTCAATGTATCCTGCAAGAAACCATATTTCTCCCCTACCTCCGCCCAACAAAGCGATGTATGACATCTTTTACCATACAAAGCCTCGTATGGAGCCATCTGAATACTGGCTTGATAACTGTTATTACAAGTGAACTCCACTAACGGCAACTGCTTCTCCCACGATCCTTGAAAATCTATAACACAACACCGCAACATATCTTCCAGCACTTGGATAACACGTTCCGACTGACCATCTGATTACAGATGATACGAGGTACTAAAGTTCAACCGTGCACCCAAAGCTCTATGTAAATACCTCCAGAACCTCGCGGTGAAACGCGAATCTCTATCCGACACAATGGACATCGGTACTCCATGCAACCTCACGACCTCTACTGTATACAACTCCGCCAACTTATCCATAGTATATGTCGTATGCATAGCCAGGAAATATGCACACTTCGTAAACCTATCCACGATCACCCAAATAGAATTTTTCTTTGACAGCGTCAAAGGCAACCCAAACACAAAATCCATGGTGATCCTCTCACAGTTTCACTTGGGAACCCTCAACGGTTGCAACAATCTCGAAGGAAATTGATGTTCTGCCTTAACACGTTGACAAACTATACAACGAGCCATAAACTCCGCAACATCCTTTTTCAAACCAATCCAATAATATTCTTTTTTCAGATCTTGATGCATTTTCATACTCCCAGGATGCATCGCAAAAGGACTCAAATGTGCCTCAGTCAAGATAGTGTGCCTCAACTCTTTATCATTCGGCACAACCACTCGATCTTTGAAACACAAAACCCCGTCCTCACTGAAGCCAAAATCGGTTTGATTCCCATTCAAAATATCCTTAATATGTGTCACTAGCTCATCATAATAAAGTTGCTTCTCTTTGATAAATTGCAACATCGAAGGCTTTACTTGCAACTCCACTAGAAAACCTCCATCTTGTGACACACTCAGCCGCACAAGCATCGCTCTTAATCCCACCACCACCTTTCTACTCAAACCATCTGCTACCACATTCGCCTTCCCAAGATGATACCCAAAGGTCAGATCATAATCTTTCAACAGCTCCAACCACCTTCGCTGTCTAAGATTTAACTCCTTCTAAGACATCAGATATTTCAAACTTTTATGATCAGTGTATACAACACACTTCTCACCATATAGATAGTGTCGCTAAATCTTCAAGGCAAACACCATCGTCGCCAACTCAAGATCATGCGAAGGGTAATTATGCTCACGCACCTTCAACTGCCTAGATGCATAGGCGACAACCCTTCCTTCCTGTATCAACAGACATCCCAAACCCAAGTAGGACACGTCACTTTACACAACAAACTCCTTTCGTGACTCCGGTTGAATCAATATTAGAGCGTGTGTCAAAGCCTCCTTCAGCTTATCGAAAGCTTGTTGCCTAGCTTTCGTCCACTCGAACACCTTATCTTTTTGCAATAGCTTTGTCAAAGGGGCAGCAACCTTCGAAAAACCATCCATGAACCGTTAGTAATATCCCGCTAAACCCAGAAAACTATAAACCTTCGAGATAGATTTTGATGGCCTCTAATTCACAATGGCTTCAACTTTCTGCGGATCCACGCAAATTCCTTCGGCTGACACAACATGCTCAAGGAAAACCACCTCCTTGATCCAGAATTCACACTTGCTTAACTTGGCGTAAAGCGTGTTATCCAACAACAGTTGCAACACCGTTCAGAGATGTAGATTGTGATCCTCCTCGGTACGTGAGTACATGAGGATATCATCGATGAACACTACCATGAACTAATCTAAAAACTCATAGAACAACCTATTCATCATATCCATGAACGTTGCCAATGCATTCGTAAAACCAAACAGCATCACTAGGAATTCGTAATGCCCATAGCGTGTGATAAGGCTATTTTTTGCACATCCCTTTCTTTCACTTTCAGCTGAAAATAACCTGACCGCATATCTATCTTTGAAAACAACGTGGCTCCCTAGAACTAATCAAACAGATCATCGATCCTCGACAACGGGTACTTGTTCTTAATTGTCAACTTATTTAGCTGCCGATAATCAATAGACATTCTCATTGTGCCATCTTTTTTCTTCACAAACAACACTGGAGCAACCCACAGTGACACACTTGGATGAATGAAGCCCCAATCAAGCAACTCCTGCAATTGCGTCTTCAGCTCTTTTAACTTATTCGGTGCCATACGGTACGAAGCAATCTATATCGGAGCTATATCCGCGTACGTCTCTATGCAAAACTGCACCTCCCTATCCGGTGGCAAACCAGGAAATTCTTTCAGAAACACTCCTAAAAAGTCACAAACCAGGTGAATATCTTGGGCTCACGCTTTTTTCATATTCTGATTCATCACATAGGTTAGGTATGCTTGACTCCCAAACTCCAGCAACCTTTGCGCTTCCAACGCTAAAACCACATTTGACATGAACTTGATATTTTCGACCACAACCACAACTTCATAATCTTTGGCAAGTTTCAAAAAAACCTGCTTAGTCTCAAAAAAAACCCTTGCCGGTCCACTATCCTTTGGCTGAATCGGTACGGTATGTGCCATAACTCTTTGCCGATCATCCATGTGCTGAAAATATCTATAGTCGACCCCACGACCTCTCTGCGCTCCAACAACTGGTACATTAGCCTGACCCTCCCTGGCTAACTGTGGACAATCTCTACGTATATGATCCCACGATCCACAACTCCAACAAGTGCCTACAACACCCTAGCACTCTCCCGAATGCCTCCGGCCACATCTTCTACACTCGAGAACTCTAGCATGAGTACCCTGACCTTGATAACCATGGCCAGCACCATATCCTCCCCGCCTTTGATCTGGACGGTACCTTTAGTCTCTATGCCTCTTATAGCAATCTCGGCCAGCATCAGACTCTGCGCTCCTCTTACTAGAAGAATAACTACCAGAACAAACAGACAAACCCAAATTCCCCTCTATATCCTTCACCCACGACACCAGAACATCAAACTTAGGATAATAAGTGGCCAACATTTATGTCTTCACTTCCTTGATTAACCCAAAACAGAACCGATCACACCTCTCACGCTCGTCAAGAACCAAGTCAAGAGCATACTTACTAAGCCGAACAAACTAAACCTCATACTAAAAAATAAACATGTTTCCCTACTCCAAAGCCATAAACTCTCCCTTCTTTGTATCTTTGTAATGAGGTCCCAAATACTTCTTTTTGAAAGCCTCACGAAGAATTCCCAAGTAACATTAGCAGGTTCCACACCTGCAATCACAGTGGTCCACCAACTGTATGTATCACCCTACACCAACGATATGATACATCCCAGCTTGCGTACATCAATACACTCTATTTGACCAAGAATCCTCTCGATACTTGCAAACCACTTTTCGACCGCTTCAAGAACCAACCCTCAAAACTCAACACCTCTTAGGCTAAACAAACGATCTAGAAGTAACCCGGTGTTAACAACTACAGGCACCGGTACATGCACTCTAGCCATGGCTGCCTAAAAAGCTCCCATCATCGCTTGCACCAACTATGCCATATCACCAAAAGCGGTACTTGTGGTGCCTGAGGTGCACCTCCCTCAACTCAGCGCCAGCAGGAGGAATCGGTGGTGGAGGAGGCAACTCTTCACCATGCGTATCCACAACACTAGCTATGTGAGTTCTAGCCTCTTGTCTCAATCGCATAATCGAAAATATGAGTCTAGACATGATAATGCAAGAAAACAAAACAATTAGGCTAGCTCCCAGCAAGAATCAAAGTCACTCTTGTTTAAAAACTAAATCATGTAACCTAAGTAGTAATAAGGCAATGTGTCCCAAGGTTTAACTCCCAATCATACCACATATCAGATGCAATTTCACAAATTCAATCACCGTGTGTACCAAACAACATATTCAAACTTACAAACAACCATAACCCAACTCCCAACAATAAAAAAACTGGCTCTGATATAACCAAAAGTAACCCCTTTGACCCAGCCTAGTCGCAAAACTGAATCAAGCGAGCTACATTAGGGTTTACCAAAATAAACCCCGAAGAAACTTAGATTCAAACTGAGCCATTTTTCCTTTTATCTTTTCTAGATGCTTCCTTGGGTCCTAAGGTGTGCATACATATCATGGTTAAAACTTCAGCAAAATCGGGGATCATTTTAACATCCAATTGCTCAAATATGCGTTTTAGTGATGAGATCATAATTTTAGGTATTTGATCATGTTTTTACCAAATTAAAGTTACCAATCTTCAATGAGTCATATTTTAGGCCATCATATCAAATTACAACCCAAAATGATCATCCGTACTCAATTAATTGCATAATTAAGAAACAGGAACCAAAATGCAATCATTTCAAACTCTATACAGCATCTTAACCAAATTAACTGCCAGGGTTTTGATATGGGTGTCCACCGTATCGATACGGTGTTGAAGAATAATGGTGTACTAATACTGTCCTCAGTCGGATCGGTATGGTATGCGTAATTTCCAAATTCCAGATTTTAGTGGTTGAGAACCTTACCGGAATGGTTACCCATGTATCGAAACCTCCACTATTTGTAAGCATGGAGTACCGATATGGTTACCATGCGTATCGGTACGGCTAGGCAAATTTGTGCCATTTGAGCCATGATCAGTCCCCGCGTACCGAGACAGGGGGGCCTATATCGGTATGGTAGGACCTATAATGACCTCTAAGTCCAACATATGACACTTTGCCTCAATCTAACTCCAACAATTCTACATATAAACATCATATATCATCAAAAGCACTCAAACATCAACCATAACAACATTTCAAGAGATCATACTAAGCATTGCATCTTCAAACATCAACCTAAGGACAAGATTTCTACCCAAGCATGCTTAAAGTTTCCCAACACCACAAAACACAAGTAGAAATCATCATACAAGTCTAAAACCATCATCCAAACTATTACAACAGAGTATCTCCAAAATATAGCTTTTAACCCCCTTGACCCGGCCTAGTCGTAAGACCAAACCAAGAGAGCTACATTAGGTTTATCGAGGTAAACCATGAGGAGAAGCTCAAAAATGCAACCATTTTTTTTATTTTATCGTGTCTAAAGGCATAGTTATCATCCTACATGTTCATACTGGCAGCGGGTGAAAACTCAGCTCAATCTGGCGTCGTTTTGACATCTAGTTGGACATAAACGCAATTTTGGGACTAAATTGCAATTTCAGTAAAACTCAAGGACTTTACCCTATTTTATGTTACCATCTTTTAATTAAATATATTCCATGCTTACATGTCAAAAATCAACTTAATACGACCATCCATGCTTATTCAATTGATAAAACAAGACCCTGGACTAAAATGAAAAAACCCCAAACTGTCTTTCCATGACATTAAAATAATTAACTGCCTGCGTATCGATACGCTAAGTCCCATATCAATACGGCATTGCAACTTCATTTCGATACACCAAGCATCGTACCGATATGCCAAGCATCGTACCGTTACGCCACTTTGAATACAAAATTCCATTTGATTTCTTAAAACACTATACCGATGCGGTCATCTAGTGTTTCGGTACGCGGTCTCGTTCCAAAAAGTGAAATTCAAGTAGCAATAAAGCATATCGAAATGCCTACACCTGTACCAAAACACCCTGTCCAAAATTGCCTAGCCGTACTGATACGGTCCCTCGCGTATTGGTACGCCTGGGTCTGTAATGTCAAATTTAGCTGGTTTTTCACTTGAATCTAGATGAATTTGGGTCCTAGATGCATACCTAAGCAACCAATCACCCAAAACTATAAGCAAGGGTTAACATCAAACTTAGCAACAAGCTATCTCTGAGTTTGTTACTAGATGCTTAACCTGTTAGTAAGTAAAGGCAGAACATCAAGTTCCATCGGGATTGCTTCAATCGATCTCAATTCCACAATGGAAGTGGTAAAATGTCACTATGGATTTTGTAATAGGTCTACCTTTGACACCAAATAAGAAAGATTTGATTTGGGTGATTGTGGACCGATTGACTAACATGACACATTTCATACCAGTTCGAGCTGACTACTCCTTGAACAAGTTAGCAGAGTTATATATTAAGGAAATTGTTAGATTGCATGGAATTCCTATGTCTATTATAACTGATAGAGATCCAAGATTTACTTCAAGGTTTTGGAGTGCACTACATGAAGCATTGGGAACTCGGTTACACTTCAGTACTGTTTTCTGTCCCCAAACAGATAGACAATTAGAAATAACTATTTAGATGCTAGAAGATATGCTTAGAGCATGTATAATTAATTTTGCAGGTTCTTGGGAAAAATATCTTCCATTAGCTGAGTTTTCCTATAACAACAGTTATCAATCAAGTATAAGGATGGCACCTTATGAGGCATTATATGGAAGAAAATGCCGAACACCATTGAATTGGTTCGAGTTAGAGGATCGAAAAATTATCAGACCAGATCTTGTTCAAGAAATGGAGAATAAGGTAAAAATAATTCAAGATAATCTCAAGGCTGCTTCTGACAGAAAAAGTCATATTTAGATATTAAAAGAAAAGATATTGAGTTCGAAGTTGGAGAAAAAGTATTCTTCAGGGTTTCACCTTGGAAAAAGATTTTACGCTTTGGACGAAAAGGAAAGCTTAGTCCAAGATTCATTGGCCCTTATGAAATTTTAAAACGGGTGGGTCCAGTGGCATATCAACTAGCTTTACCACCGGATTTGAGTAAGGTCCATGATGTATTTCATGTGTTCATGCTCTAGAGATATCGATTCGATCCTTCGCAAGTTATTACACCATAAGAGATCTAGATTCAATCAGACTTGACATATGATGAATAACCTGTAAAAAATTTTAGCTCGGGGAGAAAAGCAATTAAGGAACAAAAAGATTCCTCTAGTTAAAGTCTTGTGGAAAAATCACAAAGTAGAAGAAGCTACTTGGGAAATAGAGGAAGTAATGAAAAAGTAGTATTCTTACCTTTTTGAACCAAGTAAGTAAGGAAATTTCGAGGACGAATTTTCTTAAGGGGGGAGAATTGTAATATCCCAAATTTTTTGGCTAGTGACCAAAATGAAAAGTTTGAAAGTTTGGTGGTTAAGGTATAAACTTTGGAAAAGTTCAGGGACTAAATTGTAATTTCCAATAGTTATATATATTAGTCTTGTAAATGAATAGTTTACCCCCAAGAATGCTATTTTTGTGTTACCTGAATTTTTCGTATAGAGTTTGTATTTTGGGCTATAAAGCGATAAAGTTTAAAAAAATATTCGGATAATCGGATCGTATTAGATATTCGATATATTTTAAAGGATGATAAGACAAGGTTAAAAATATCATTTTCATGTCTTAAAATTGTAGGATTTAACATGGACCTGTGGATTAAAGTAGGTTTTCCTTGTTAAATATGAGCCATTGGATGAAAAATGGCAAGATGGTAAATTTAGGAAATTTCAAGGGCAAATTGGGTAATCACTAACTACTTGGATTATTTTTGACCCTTGGATGAGTAGGTAGACATGTGGCAAGGTATGAAGCATTGGATTAAAAGGGCAATTTGGTCATTTTATCATAAAAGAGATTTTTATTTTGGATTTTTAAAATACATGACAAATGGCCAAATTGGAAACAAATGAAATTTCAAGACATTTCATCATCTTTCTCTATTGTTCGAACACTCTCCCAAGGTAAGAGGAAAAATTTTATTTTTGATTTTCAAGCTTATTTAGTTGGATTTTGGATGAAATCATGAAACATGAAATTGATCTCCATGAAATTCTCTATCTTTTGGTGCCATTTATTCATGTTTTCCTTGCTTGAAACCCTAGTTTTGTGATTCTGATGGATGAATGGGATGTTTAATTATGACGATTTAAGATTAGATTTTGATGTTGTTGTTGACGTAGAATCATATACAATATTATATTATGATTGAAACTACTTGAAAGTAGCTAAATCCTAATTTGTTTAAAGTTAGGGTTTTGATGTGAAGTTGAATTTGAATTGATTGTGGTATGGAATGATTATAGAGCTTGGGAATAAGGTTTAGAAGTTGAATTCATGCTTGAATCAAGTTGTAAATTTTGATTAGTGCGACCTTTCATATTCGGCCTAAGGAAGGATATTAGGGAAAAATTATGGAAAAATTCCCTAAGGCTAGAAATCATGTGAGAATGATTCTACAAGGCTTAGAATGTTTTTGGATCAATTTGTAAGTTTTTAAGTATTGAGGACCAAATGGCATATTAAGGGAAGGTTGAGAATGATATGTAAAGTGATTAGATATTAATGTGTTAAGCTTGTATGTATTCTTGGAATGCTTAAATATGTTGTTAAGTGCTTGAATTTGAAGTTTAATGGCAAGAGACCATTTTGAATAATTTGGAAAGTTGAGGTGAATTCTGAAAGAATTCATTTTATGGTTATTTTGTGAATTTGTGATGGATATGGATAGTGAATGATTTTTAGGAATTTTATTCCTAATATGTGCTTATGTTAGAATGATACTAACATGCTCTTTGAAATGTATGTATTCGGTAAACGATGATTTTATAGATCGTGTCGTGATCAAGATCATAGTACAAGCAAATTTAAAGATAAGGAAAAGTTTCAAGAGTAAAGCTAGAAGCTATAGTGAGGTTTACTAGTGAGGCAACAGGTGAGTGCAATGCATACATAACATGATACATGGATATTTTATACATTATTGGCAAGACTTGCGATAAGTCTGCCTGGTTTATATATTGACATGATATTTATGTCATTGATCATATATTTGACATATTTTAAATATGTTATATTGGTACTCGTTATATATGATGGTATACTATGAATGTTATTTCGGTATGAACTGCCCAATGTTAAATTATATTGATATACGTTGCCATGGATGGAATAAATACAAATATTATGCTCAAATAAGTTATTGGGGGACAGGGTATAGTTGGCATGCCATAGAGTCCAGCAGCACGCTGCATACTCAGTTATTCGGTTTAACACTATTATGTATATAAAGGACATTTAGTGCATATGGTGGGCATGACCTTATGTGTATTATGGTGGGCACGACCTTTTGTGTATTAGCACTTCAATGCATCTTTGACTCGAGTACCCAGGTTCCTCATAGCTTTATATTTGGGCTATGGTATTGGTAAATAATTGATAAACGGGTTAAAGAGTTTATACACTCTTAAAATTATGGCAAGTATATTGGTAAGAAAATTTATATTCAGTTTATAGCATATTGATGTGTAAGTAACATGATGGTAAACATATCTAGTGATTCAAAATGAATGAATACTATTACATATTATTAGTTATGGTTATGTTATATTGCACTGGATATTATTATTGCCTCACTAAGTATATACTTAGCGTGTGATGGTTTTCACGCGTAGGTAAAAAGCAAAATTCGGAATAAGGAGCGGGCATCCTACTATCCAGAATATAAACACGGTATCAGTAATAGCATCTTTTGATGTGTTTTGATGCTTCTAGTTGGCATATATATGCTAAAATTAATCGGCTACATACTAGTTTTATACATGGTTTGTAATAATCTGTAAACTAGTTAAGTTTATAATGGATGATTAGTAGTTATATTAAATTTTAAAATCGGATAATAATTAGATAAGGGTAAATAGAGCAATCGGGAAGATTTTTATTTTAGGCAATTTTTAGGTAGTTATATTCCTTATATATTATAGAAAAGAATTGTTAAGTTGTTGCCTTAAATCAGATTTAATTTGATGGGATAAAAATTTAAAATTTGATTCTACGCGATAAAAAAATTATATTCTGTTTCTAATACTCTAATTAGTATTTAATATAGAATATTGGTTAGGGTGTTATACCGCATCCCCCAAATGAGGACCCCAATAGTCTGAGTGGCCTTGTTAAACTACCATACCTCAAGGACCCATGGCCACGATCGATTTTGTTCATATTTTATATTCACTTTTAATCCTATGGCATTCCAACTATATCCGATTATTTTCTCACCATGTCACATAGCCAATATACCATTTACAAACCATTTACTTAATGCTTTACAATGTGTTATACAAAACCTCACATATGCATATCTCATTGCCAATGCAGGAACACCATTCCCAACCAGAATGAAAACCAACGCTCATTAGCATTTAATATACTTTAAAACCCCTGCATATGTAATCGAAATCATGCATTTCTAGTTGTAATCACTCATTTTTATCCGGTTTGTAAATATTGTGTTAGTATGTTAGTATAATATTAATATATATTATTATTGCATATATACTTAATATATTATATGTTTATTATATACGTGATATTGATCTACGTAAAATGTGTATGATGTGTACATGTATATTACATATTATTCGTGTGTACGTGTTCGTAATTATCTTGGTATATGTATGTCTTATTTATGTATGTATTTTATGGATACATTGTTTGTATGTGTACATTATATGCGAACAAATATACGCTTGTGGGTTATGTGTTTAAACGTATGTAATATATATGATAATGTTGCATATACGTGTGTATGAATGCTATTTAAATGTTATGTGTATGTATGTATATGCATGTCTACTATGTATGTGTTATTAAGGTTCGGTAATATTTATTAGAGATATTAACATATTACATATGTTTTATGTTGCATGAATGTTTGTATTAATATATTATGTGCATGTGTACCCGTATGTCGTATGTATGTGTGTGCTTGCATGTACGTATATATATATGTATTATTATTATTATTATTATATATAAACATATAAGGTATTAAAAAACCAAAAAAATAATAATTAAGTCTAGTCCATTACATATATGCAAAACCCAAATTAAGTGTTACACGCCTAACCGGCCAAACGCGATCCAAACTTAACCAAAAACCCTAATTACATGTCTAACCCAGCTTCTTTTTTCCACACAGCAAATCAAGGGTCGTTGATTTGATCCAAAGGTCGAGATCGAAGCAAGAACGTCCTTCCATCTGCCGCGGGTGATTCCACTCGCCGCCTAGCTGTCCTCCACGCGCGCGTGTGGTGCAAGAACTAACCATCCATATCCCCGCGCGCCACGTGTCATGATCTAGTGCAGTCCTACCCGCCCAAGATTTCATCTGAGCCATTGATCTTCAAGAAAATCTCGACCATTGGATAAAATCAAATCCAACGGCCGAGAATCAATCTGGCAGATTAAGTCCCTCCACCATGCCAGCCGTACAACCACCCTCACCGGCCACTCACCAACCAGACATGCACAAGATATGGAAAAAATGAGTTTGTCAGTACCATATCAAACAAAACGTGTATTTTATTTTTATTTCTAATGAACCAAATCAGAAATCATCATATATCTATCAAAAAAATTTGTAAGAAGACCACCAGTTACCAAATTAAAAATAATAACATAAAAAAGAAAAAAAAAGCGATCAGAGTCCATTGGTAATCCCCTTTTCTCTCTTTTCTTCGCATGCATAAAAAATGATAACAAAGAAAGATATGTTACTTGAGTCGGTTGGTTTCCTCCTTCGTCGGCGACAAGCCGTATAAGGTGAGCCGGAAACGGGGGAAGGTCAAAGGTTTTATGTGGTTTCATGGTTTTAAAATAAAATAAAAAAATAGTTGAGAGGGGAGGGTCATTTTTTAGATCTAGAAAGAAGGGGGTTAGATTTTAAGTTTTGGAGGTCGGATTTGAGTTTTGAAGAGGGAAAGGGTGCATTTGGGTTTTATTAGGGTCCATCGCCACCGGTGAGCGATGGCTGGTGGTGGTCGGTGGCGATCGCTGCAGCAGCTGGTGGCCAGATTCTGGGTTCGAATCCAGAATGCCGTCTTCAGTTGAATATTACACAGAATGTGGGGGAGTTTAATAAACAGTTTAAAAAAAGTTAAAGGGTTCAAAATCTGATTTTTAGGTGTGATTTATAGAGTTTGATTTTTTTAAAATGGTACAATTACCGCACAAGGACCTTTGTCCTTTCGTATTTTTCAAAACTGCCTCGCCCCTTGGTATAATTGCAAAGTTGGTCCCTCTAGTATTTCAAAATCTTTCAATTAGGCCCTCGAATTGACCGAAATCAACTTTCAAATGGCAAAATTAAAGGCTTAATCCCTCTACGTTTCTGAAATTTGTACTTTGAGCTTGCCCCTTGGGTATCTTACTACATTGGTCCCTTAAAATTTTGTTCCTCTTGCAATCTCATCCCAAAATTGTGTAGTTATTGCTTTAATTACTGTCATTCTGTTTTCATTTCATTACAGTCCCTGTGCAAGATTCGAATATTCTTGTTTTCTTGTTTTTCTTGGCATGTTTATATCGCCCGTTTTTATTTCATGTTTTATATATATGTCTTGGGCTTCATGTTTTTATGTGTTTTTGTTATATCTTGTTTTAATTTTTTTATTCATGTTTGCATATCATGTTTACTTGCTAGCTTTTATGTTCTTTTTTGTATGTTATGTTATATATTGATTTATGACATGTTTAAGCTTGTTAAGATCATGTTTTTTTCACCACCGTTCCTTTCCCTATGTTTATATATATATGTGTTTATTTTGTATGCCATAATATGTTTTTGTGCTAGCATGTTATTTATTTATTTATTTATTTATCTTTTTGCATCTTAGGTCACATGGTAGTGTGTTAATTTTAAGTACATGTTAATATTTTTGGCCTAAATATATGTGTGTTATATATGTCCCTTGTGTTATTTTAGTTTGTAAAGAAGTTTATACGCATGTCATGCATTTGTTGCTTTGTTTTTTTAGTATCGTACTATACCATCTATGTCATGATGTGGTGGTTGTGATTCATTTTAATGTATCTAAGCATGTTAGATTTAATTATAGTTTAGGAAACATGTTTCTTTCTTGTTCATGTTTATACTTGTTTTTTATACATGATATGTATTTTATGTGTTTTATTGTTGTTGTTTAATTTTGTAATATATCATGTGTTTATGTTTTTATACCATGTCATTACAAATGTTTAATATTTTGTTCTCTAAGATTGCACAACAGAATATTAATTGTTAATGCGGTGCCCTTTTATTTGCGCGTAAACGTGGCCATTATCAAGCGCAGTGATGGTGGTTTATCAGTTTACTCTCAAATAATGGGACCCTTAAAATTTACTTACACTTATAACCGAATTTTAATCTAATCGTCACTTTAATCTGGAAAATTTAATAGTAATAAAGCGGTAAGTATTATAGTACCAATTTTGGGCAGTGTGGGGGTGCTAATCCTTCCCCATCCGTAACCGACTCCCGTACCCGACAGTTTTCAAATCTCTAGTTTTTGTGGTGTCCGGTCTACCTTAGGGGCCGGTGGCGACTCCATTTTATAATAAAATACGGGTTTTTTTTATAAACCCCACAGATGATTTTTAAAACACCCGAAAGACCTCCAAACACCTTAAAAATCGCTTTCTTAGCGAAAAAAAAGAGATCGCTACATATGGCGACTCCGTTGGGGGGCGTTTTTTTTGTTTTTCTAAAAAACAAATGAGAGTCAAGCTTTTTAAACGATTACCGCTTTACTAATATCGGAAGTTCCGGGTTAAAGTGACTATTAAAGTAACGTTCGGTTATAAGTGCGTGTTTATTTTAGCGCATTTAAAACTTGGCATATAAACCTGTCTTTTAAGTGGGGGGAAAACCCTAATGCTTTTGTGAGGATGTTGTTCCTCCGTATGGGCCTAGAAAGTACCTTTGGGTCTCGAGTACATTATGCTTTCGTGAGGATATCGTTCCTTCATAGGGGCATAAGCGAATGGGTCCCCCTGAATTGAACCCAGTTGAAAGAGCCTATAATGGGTGATGGTCGGGGGCCTTGCTACTCTTAGTAGAGGAAAACAAGGACAATTCAGGTACCTCCTAGAACCAACACTGTATGTAGAGAACATATAGAAACCCACCACTTTAGAGCCATGCAGATAACCTAGGTCTTTTAGACGGGATGTAAATAGGGTTGTTTTATGTGTTTATCATATTTAATTTGCCCTTTATTTATGTATTTATCGATTTTAACCAGTACTGACTTGTTTTCTATTTTGTTTTTGCATATATCATCATATTCGCATTCATAGGGTATTGATTCCCGAGTGGTTTCTCCCATAATAGAGATTGTTCATGATGGACCTAATGATAGGGGGTTCGGTTTCAGAGTTCCATCTCGAGGCTAGATCGGGTACAGTAGAAGAAGGATCATTCAAAAACCTCAGGTCAGATTCGGCAAGCAGTGTCAGTCCTAGTAGCGAGCAAGATGGAGTTAAAGAAGCAAATGGCCGAGATGATGAACTAGATAAATGCTATTATGAAAGGTAAGCAACCTGTCGAACTTGGAGAAGAATCAGTCAAGGATCATAATGTAGAACAGAATGGTCAGAATGTTAAGATAGACAATACCATTAAATACAACAAGTTGAATCCTTTTGTGATCAATCTCAAGAAACAAACAGGTAGCACATCTGGGGCAAATACCCAGGAAATAGAGGCAAGACTAGGAAAGGCCCAAGAATCAAACGACGTAAAGAGACATTGTCTTATACCTATGGGATGCACCGAGCTACTTTCGTTACTCATTGAAAAGAATCTTATCATACCGGTGAAGTCTCTACCAAAGAGACCTCCTTATCCGAAGGGTTACAATAGTCGTATCTGGTGCAGCTACCACATAGGGGGTTCGGGTCATCACACTGAGAACTATAGAGCCCTAAAGAACAGAGTTCAAGATCTTATCAGGATGGGAGTTTTGGGTTTCGAAGACGGACAACCCCGATTCTACAATGAGCCAGCCATTGCCCGAGGGGCAAAGTCGAAGAAGGGTCAATGCTCATTCCAAGGTTCGGGTAACATAGAAGTAGGTCACTCGAGTGAGACAAATTCAAGAGCCGAGAGTAAAAGCATCCCAGAAGATGGTCTTGCATTTGAGTGCGACCAGCTCAAGTAGGAAATGTATGATCCGAGCAAAAAACCAAGGAGTATACAAGACGAGTACCAGAAATTGCACTTTGAATTCAAGAATGTCAGTCTGGGTGACACCTCTGAAGAATATGTTAATGGCATGTTTCAGCTGAAGGACAATTTAGAACATTGGAAACATAAATTAAAGATTAGTAAAAATAAAGCCAGATTATTATCACAGAAGTTAAGAAAAGCTGGGAGCCAATCCTCCAAGGCGAATTGGAAAATCAGTCTGGCTATGGACGAGATCATGAAATCATGTCTGCAAGAGAAAGGGGAGGAATCTCAAGACCTTCAAATGGAAAACACAGCACTCAAAGAACAGGTAGAAAGGCTCAAGACTTCTTTACATACTAGCGAGATTCGAGCTAAAGCACACAAGCAAGTCGGGTATGAAAGTTTCAAAGAAGTCACTGTCAAGATGCAAAAGGTTGAGCGGAAGATACAAGAGAAAGACAAAGACATGAAGATCGTTATGACCCAAGTATGACAAGTTGCCCAACAGGTAGCAGACTTAGCCGATGCAGCAGCGCCGATAAGCTAGGATATGGATCCAGTGCTGGACCGTGAAGGAAAGTTGACAGGACTATTGAATGAGGTCAAGAAATTAGGAGCTAGAGCTCACTGCTATTTGTAAACTCATAATACCTGATGTAATGAAAGCTTTTGGTCTTAATGAAAGATGTTCTATGGGGAAAATCACTTGCGGAATCAACACCTTATTGCATTCATGTATTGCATTTGCATCACATCCTTTGCATTATTTAATGATTTCATCATTGCATGGCACTTCATCATTTAATTTCTGGGGTTCGATGGCAAAACTAGTTGAAAAAATGGAACAAACTAAGGAGTCGAGGCTTGACCTGCTAGAAAAAAGAATCAGGAAGGAGCTAAAGAAGAAAGAAAAATATATGTTTTTAATACAAGGGAACTCTGCCTAGTCCCTGATTTGGTCATTCATCTGGATTTTAAGATTCCCAGATTTGTGCAGTATGACGAAACTAGTTGCCTGAAGGTTAACTTGATCATGTTTTGCAAAAAAATGGAAGAATATACGAAGAATGAATAGTTGTTGATCCACTACTTCCACGATAGCCTGACGGGACCAACAGTAGTGTGATATAACCATTTGAGCAGAAACCAAGTTTAGTCATGGGGTTACCTGGATAATGCCTTCTTGAGTCAGTACAGATATGCTTTAGACTTAGCACCCTGTCGACAGTTTCTTCAGAACGAGAAAATGAGACCAAATGAAAGTCTCAGGGAGTATGTACTGAGGTGGTGATGTCTGGCAACCCAGGTCCAGCCTCCTATAGCATAAGAAGAGTTGACTCCCATGTTCCATGCGATGCTTCCTTCTTTTTCTTCGACATGATGTTGGAGAGATCAAGAATCAGATTCGAGGATTTTATGACGATTGGAGAGATGATAGAATACGCAATCTAAGAAGGAGAATTAGGGTCTAAATTTGAAGACCAAACTAAAGAGAAGGCAGATGGAGACAAAGAAGTAAATGAGTGCCACCTTTAAGGTTCTCCTGGCCATAAAAAAAAGACAGACTGACCCTTCGGGGTCATCAATAAAAATTCCTTGAACGAGTGTAGATTTGGAAGTGTTCAGAGTATCCATCTCAGACATATGGCCTCATTTGGTAGAAGGTCACTATCTTGTTCCCAGATCAATGAAGATTACACCTGATCCATCTACCCATAGCTTCGACTCGAGTAGCACATGTGAATTCTACATGGGGGCACCAGTGCATCCCACTAGAAAGTGTAGACCTTTACTGGAGGAGATCAAGAAGCTGATCAATATTGGGACCTTAACAAAAGAACTGATCCAGTAGTGGAGAACCAAGGATGGGGGGCAAGTTCACATAGTGCTAAGGAAACCAGAGATGTCTCTGCATTAGAAGACTTTCTTGAAGTGATACAAGGAATCCACTTTACTACCTATGGCCCACATGTGATAAAGATCTTTTGTGAAGGGGAATGTGTCATGTTTATTGATTTTCATTCCAATGAAGAACCCATTTTGCTTAACATACAATGTTCTTGAAAGCACATAGATGTGTATCTTTTCTCACCGTTGTAGGTCAATGGATATCAATTGCAAGATGTGACAATAGTTGGATGCTGTGATAACGATGGAGTGTGATCTCCCCAATAGACTCTGGTCAACAAAGCAAGACTACTACTCTTCCGATGACGTTCAAGGACGAAAAAGCTCTAAATGTTAACCATGTAGAGTTGCTTGAAATTGAAACTCTAAGCGTAATCTTCTATACACTAAAGAGTTAACAATCAAAACATGACACATATATGTGGAATAAAAGGAACTAACAGTATTAGGTGGATTAAATAAAAAGCACTCCTATGTACGAAACCTAGTAATATGCTTGTTCGAATAAGAGTATGGAAATTTTTGGACACTGCACTGAAGCAATAAGGTTGCAATACACCATCCAAGTCAAGAAACCTTAGCTTCATGAGTGATGGTAATATTTTCAAATCGTGACTATGCCGAGTAACTTGGGGTAGTGTTGTTTGCTCCATCATTGTCTTTAAGACAAAGGACTGTGATGAGTTGTTTCCTCAAAAATAATGATAAACGCATGAAAAAGAAAAAAGAGAAAAAAGGATAAAAAGAAAAAGGGAAAAAAGGAAAAAAAAGAAAAAAAGAGAGTGAAAAAATAAACAATAGGATAAATATAATTAAAACACACACACACCAACCTAGAACTTTATTCTTAGAATAATATTTTTGTGCTCGAGGGTCAAACAAGTCCACCTTTTTTAGGGCAGAGCAAATAATGAGAATTGAAAAAGAGTAGTATTCTGTAGCAACGCGGTAGTCATGAGGTTGAACTGAGTCATTTGGGAAGACTTCATAGCCTTGAATTGCCGCAAGATCCGAAATCCTTATAGATCCAAGCTATGCTTGAAATGATGGTTGAACGGTTGAATCTAAGATGCTCTTGCACTTGATATCCAGAGCTCCTATTCTATTTGTTATACTAAGATTTTGCTTTCAAGATCTCGTATGCTAATCTAAATGACACTCTTCAGTGGAATGTCAATCTACAAATTGACAAATTAAAACAACAAAGATTTCCATGTATTACTTCAGAGATAAGATCTAGAACACAAGGTTGTGGATATTATTGGGCACCTAACCAGAGAAACGACCTCTCAATGTATAAGATGAAGATAATGACAAGAATATATGTGTCAGATAGCTCAAGACCAGGAAGCGGGTTTCAGCTATGATGCCTTGGTTGGTTGAAGGAAATGAAGAACGAACTGGAATGAGAATGAGGTCACAAAATATGGGGGAAGGTAAGAGATAAACATTGATTCTCTAAAAAGTTAGAGCATAGGGATCGAGAGATGGTTCCCGTCAAGAAGCAGCAAGAAGATTGAATTTAGAAATTAAGTTCAGAGCATGGAAGAATTTTGCTCACCCCGATGATGAAACTGACAAATACTCCGAATGTTGGGTCAAAAAATTAGAAGATAGTTGAGCTCAAGATTGAGTGGGGAAATGTAGAACATGAAGAATGGTAAGAATCCCTACACAAGAATGATATAAATAATAGAAAGAGCTTATTTGTGAAATGGGTAGAGACCTCGAAGAAGAAAGAGAGTTGCTTGTGCAAGAGAGCAGGAGCGGGTATTCAGTGGATAAAGGAAAGATTGATGAAAATGAAGATCAAAACTGGGCATATTGCAAGAAGAAGGGAAATGGAGAAATCCAAAGAATAACTTTTTAGGGCATAGGATTTTTTTAACGTAAAGAGAGAGAAGAGAATGAACAAAAGAGAGAAGAAAGAAAGAAAAGAGAAAAGAAAAAGAAAGAAAAGAGAGAAAAAAGAAAAGAAAAAAAAGAAAGAAGAAACAGAAAAAGAAAAAAGGAAAAGAAGAAGCAAGAGAAAAAGGAAAAAAGAAGAAGAAGGGAAAAAAGCTTTAAATTGCATGCATCATATAAATAGAGGCATGCCAATTTTTTGCTTGTTTTAGACATGTATTTGAAGAATTATTAAAGAGTTTTAAAAAGAAGATTTTATTAAAAAAAGAAAAAGAACGGTAGCCATAGTATTGTAAAGCCGAATATTAAGTCCTTTGGGCCACAAGTAAGTCTTTCAAGCATGGGGATAAGTCTTTCGGCCATCAATAAGACCTTCATGCATGATGCGGCAGCCATAGTAGCTTGAGGCTAGATGACAGTAGCCATAGTAGCGTGAAGCTAGATATTAAGTCTTTTAGGCCATCAGTAAGACCTTCGGGCATGATGAGGCAGCCATAGTAGCGTGAGGCCAGATGACGTAGCCATAGTAGCGTAACACCGAATATTAAGTCCTTCAGGCCATCAGTAAGTCCTTCGATCGTAGTGATAAGTCCTTGGGCCGCCGGTAAGTCTTTCGAGCATGGTGATAAGTCCTTCGGGCCATCAATAAGTCTTTCGGGCATGATGCGATAGCCTTAATAGCGCAAGTCTAGAAAGATCGATAACCATGTTGGCATGAATCCTAGAAAATTCGAAGATAAAGGTTCTATATATAGGAAAGGCCTATGTTTTCGAGCCCCCTAGTGAAAGGTTCCATATAGGAAGAGCCTTAACTCCAAAAATTCAAGGAAGGGCCTGTAATTCCAAGATTAGAAGGTGAAGAAGTTCTATATAGGAAGAACTTACGAGCCTGAAGAAAGTGGAGAGTTCCAAAAGAACACGTGATTCTGAAGCTACAGACAGGGAAGTCGGATAAAAATGAGTGCTTTTGGTCTTTGCTTTGTTCCCGTTCCATGAGAACAAGCAAAAAGGGGCAACTATAATCATTCATTTTTATCTGGTTTGTAAATATTGTGTTAGTATGTTAGTATAATAATTAATATATATTATTATTGCATATATACTTATTATATTATATGTTTATTATATACGTGATATTAATGTACGTAAAATGTGTGTGATGTGTGCATGTATATTACATATTATTCGTGTGTACGTATTCGTAATTATCTTGGTATATGTATGTCTTATTTATGTATGTATTTTATGGATACATTCTTTGTATGTGTACATTATATGCGAACAAATATACGCTTGTGGGTTATGTGTTTAAATGTATGTAATATATATGATAATGTTGCATATACTGTGTATGTATGGTATTTAAATGTTATGTGTATGTATATGCATGTCTAGTATGTATGTGTTATTAAGGTTTAGTAATGTTTATTAGAGATATTAACCTATTACATATGTTTTATGTTGCATGAATGTTTGTATTAATATATTATGTGCATGTGTACCTGTAAGTAGTATGCATGTGTGTGCTTGCATGTACGTATATATACGTATTATTATTATTATTAAACAGATAATGTATTAAAAAACCAAAAATAATAATAATTAAGTCTAGTCTATTACATATATGCAAAACCCAAATTAAGTGTTACACGCCAACCAGCCAAACCCGATCCAAACTTAACCAAAAACCCTAATTACATGTCTAACCCGGCTTCTTTTTTCCACGTAGCCAATCAAGGGACGTTTGATCAAATCTTGATCCAACAGCTGAGATCAAAGCAAGAGCGTCCTTCCATCTACCGAGCGTGATTCCACTCATCACCCAATTGTCCTCCACGCGCGCGTGTGGTGCAAGCACTAACCATCCATATCCCCACGTGCCACGTGTCACGATCTAGTGCAGTCCCACCCATCCAAGCTTTCATCTGAGCCATTGATCTTTAAAAAAATCTCAGCCGTTGGATCAAATCATATCCAACGGCCGAGAATCAATTTGGAAGATTGAGTCCCTCCACCATGCCGGCCGTACAACCACCCTCACCGGCCGCTCACCAACCAGACATGCAAAAGATATAGAAAAAAGGAGTTTGTTAGTACCATATCAAACCGAAATGTGTATTTTATTTTTATTTCTACTAAACCAAATCAAAAATCAGCATATATGTGTCAAAAAATTGTAAGAAGACCACAGTTACCAGATTCAAAATAATAACACAAAAAGAAAAAAAGAGATCAGAGTCTACTGGTAATCCCTTTTTCTCTCTTTTCTTCGCATACATAAAAAAATAAAAAATGATAACAAAGAAGGATATGTTACTTGAGTCGGTTGGTTTCCTCCTTTGTCGGCGACAAGCCGTATAAGGTGAGCTGGCAACGGGGGAAGGTCAAAGGTTTTATGTGGTTTCATGGTTTTAAAATAAATAAAAAATAGTTAGATGGGAGGGTCGTTTTTTCAGATCTAGAAAGAAGTAGGTTAGATTTTAAGTTTTGGAGGCCAAATTTGAGTTTTGAAGAGGGAAAGGGTGCGTTTGGGTTTTTTAGGGTCCATCACCGCCGGTGAGTGACGGCAGTTGGTCGTCGGTGGTGATTGATACGACAGCTGGTGGCTAAATTCTGGGTTCAAACCCAGAATGCCCTCTTCGGTTGAATATTACAGAGAATGTGGGGGAGTTTAATAAACAGTTTAAAAAATGTTAAAGGGTTCAAAATTTGATTTTTAGGTGTGATTTATAGAGTTTGATTTTTATTAAATGGTACAATTACCACATAAGGACCTCCGTCCTTTCGTATTTTTCAAAACTGCCTCACCCTTTGGTATAATTACAAAGCTAATCTCTCTGGTATTGCAAAATCTTTCAATTCGGCCCTCGAATTAACCGAAATCAACTTTCAAATGGCAAAATTACAGGATTAATCCCTCCGCGTTTCTGAAATTTGTACTTTGAACTTGCCCCTTGGGTATTTTACAACATTGGCCCCTTAAAATTTTGTTCCTCTTACAATCTCATCCCAAATTTGTGTAGTTATTCTTTAATTATTGTCATTCTGTTTTCATTTCCTTTCATTACAGTCTTTGAGCAAGATTCGAATACTTTTGTTTTCTTGTTTTTATTGGCATGTTTATATCGCCCTTTTATTTCATGTTTTTATATATATGTCTTGGGCTTCATGTTTTTATGTTTTTTTGTTATATCATGTTTCAATTTATTTATTCAAGTTTGCATATCATGTTTACATGCTAGCTTTTATGTTATTTTTGTATGTTATGTTATATATAGATTTATGACATGTTTAAGCTTGTTAAGATCATGTTTTTTTTCACATTTCTTTTCCCTATGTTTTTATATATATATGTGTGTTTATTTTGTATGTTCATAATATGTTTTTGTGCTAGCATGTTTTTTATTTATTTATCTTCTTGCATCTTAGGTCACATGGTAGTGTGTTAATTTTAAGTACATGTTAATATTTTTGGTCTAAGTATATATGTGTATTATATATGTCCCTTGTGTTATTTTAGTTTGTAAAGTTGTTTATACGTATGTCATGCATTTGTTGCTTTGTTTTTTTTAGTATCGTACTATACCATCTATGTCATGATGTGGTGGTTGTGGTTCATTTTAATGTATCTAAGCATGTTAGATTTAATTATAGTTTAGGAAACATGTTTCTTTCTTGTTCATGTTTATACTTTTTTTATACATGATATGTTTTTTTATGTGTTTTATTGTTGTTGTTTAATTTTGTAATATTCATGTGTTTATGTTTTTATACCATGTCAATACAAATGTTTAATATTTTGTTCTCTAAGATTGCACAAAAAAATATTAATTGTTAATGCGGTGCCCTTTTATTCGAGCGTAAACGTGCCCAGTATCAACCGCAGTGATGGTGGTTTATCAATTTACTCTCGAATAACAGGGCCCTTAAAATTTACTCGCACTTATAACCAAATTTTAATCTAATTGTCACTTTAATTCGAAAAATTTAATATTAATAAAGAGGTAATTATTAAAGTACCAATTTTGGGCGGTGTGGGGGTGCTAATCCTTCCCCATCTATAACAGACTCCCGAACCCAACAGTTTTCAAATCTCTAATTTTTGTGGTGTCCGGTATACCTTAGTGGCCGGTGGCGACTCCATTTTTAATAAAATACGATTTTTTTTAAAAACCCCACGAATGATTTTTAAAATACCCGAAAGACCTCCAAACACCTTAAAACATAATTTTTAGCGAAAAAGAAAGAGATCGCTACACCAGTAAGTAAATCATACCATGTTTATCACCAAAACATGCAAATAACATGCTCATATCCAAGACGAAATTCAAGAACAAAATAAGGGAAACTTACTTTTGAGCTTAGGTAAGCGTTTCACGCTTACCCTAAACTCCCAAAAACGTTTACAAACCTTTGTAAAGCATTTAAAACCAGTTTCCACTCACCGATACGCTTCGCCTTCCTTGCCAACGCGATACAAGCTCTTGGTAAGCAACAATCAATGTCGAATTTCGTCTCCCTGATTTCCCCCTATTTTAAACACATAAAACCAGAGGATAAATGCATCATTGTGCATTCAAACCACAGCCTCAAAGCAAAACCTCGCAACTCTCAGGTTGCCTACATAGAAACCATTCGAAACTAATCGAAATCACCCCCAAACACTTCCAAAACTTAACCTAGCCATAATATAATGATTCAAACCATTAAACTTAATCAATTAACATCCAAAAACCTTTCCCAACATCCTTTTACTTCCAGCAAATATTAAACTCGAATACCATCACAAAAACTCAAATCTAACAACCTAAACAATTAGCGATCCAAGAGTTTCGGGATTCTATTGATAAGAACAACTTATCAACATCATAATACATCAAAAGTATGTATTAAATAAATCTTAAACACTGGAAATCATATCCACTTCGAATATTACCTTGTTACATCAATTTTACCCAATTTACTCAATCAAACATTGACAAATCATTAAAAATTGTTTACCATTCATAAATCAATGATCAAATACTTGGGAATTTCAGTAAAGATCCATACAATAGAGGATATCATGGACCTTACACCTATTGTGAGATTTCTCCCTCAATTGGTTTGATAAAAGATAAGAAACAGAAGATTTAGATGAGATTTTGTAAAATAATGTTAATTAATCAATTACAAATCATAAATACAAGTTAAAAGACTTCTCACCTCTGGATTTTGATGAAAACTTGAGTGTTTGGCTGAGGAGAGAATGGAGAGAAAAAGTTGAGAGAAAAGTTGCGTGAATTTTCTTTAAAAACATAATCCATTTTCGATAATTATCGGAATAATAGACTGAGTTAGGAAATAATAGACTGAGTCCTTAGGAAAGGAAGTTTTTATGAGATAATAGTATTTATTTTCCGAATATGGAAATATAGAATTTTTGGAATAAATTTGATAGCTCGGTAACGGTAAATTCACAGTAAAAGCATTTAGTGAATATTGGGAAATCGGATCGAATTACTACTTCATAGATTGTTCCATAAGCCATGGAAATCATAAAATAATATTTATGGAATAGTGGCCAGTTGAGAAGGAACTAGTTTAGTTAGATTGTAATGGAATTACAATTTTGAAATAAACTAGTAAATAAAGACTAGTTGGAGGACAAATTGGTCATTTGGCAAGGATGGCAATTTTGAAATATTTATGAAATGTTGGGGACGTTTTTGGAAGATAAAATATACGTGGATTTAATATTGGACCTTGATTTTAGGTGAGATTAAATTAGCCATTGGATTTAAAGGCTAAGTTGGTAATTTCACTATTTAAGTGAATTTAAAATTCATTTAATTTTACAAGTGGTAAGTTTAGTCAAAAATTGAAGGAAATTTGTTCATCTTTTCCTTGTGTAAACTGTGAGTTTCCAAGAGAAATAAAAAAAAGGAAAACAAAATTTTTGAAGGCATTTTTGGAAGGTTTAAAGTAAGATTCAAGGTAGGGTTATTTCGGAAAAATTGATCTATGTTCAATTCTCTACATTTTGATAGTAATTTTACATATGGTTATGAAGAAGTGTTCATTTTCTTGAAGGGAGAGAACATAGGGCTTGAAGAATTAAATTAGGATTAAGCTTGTTTTTGATGAATTACATGTTGTTAGCTTGTAATTTAGCTTGAATCCTACTCTAATCCCAAAACCCCAAATTAGTCAACAAACTAGGGCTAGCATTTAGGAATTCATTTGTGAAATTAAGAATGTTTATGGAAGATTAAGGCTTGTACATGCTTGATTTAGTGAATGGATTAAAGAATTATGTTGAATTGCTTTAAGTGACCAAAGCGAAAATGAAGTAAAGTTAGGGGCTGATCTGTTATGGCTGGAAATGATATGTACTTGGATTGAATTAATGAATAGCATGCTTAAATTGCTTAAATTTAAGAGTTGGGATCTTGTATCTTTAAGTGACCATTTCGGCCAAGTAGAAAAAAAATTTAAGGACCATATCTGATTTTTATGAATCTGATGTGTATTTATATTGTTAACAATGTTAGAGACATGAAAATGAAGTTAGAATGCTAAACCAATGATCTGTAGAATGAGTAAATCTATTTTTTAGTTAAAATGATGGAATTAAGGTAGTAAAGTTGATTTGAGGACTAATTTGCAAAGTTAAGAAGCTTGAATCCTTATATTGGAAATTTGGTGACCATTTTGACAAATCAAGAGAAAATAGATGAGTAAAGGTTTAAGCTTATTTTGATGAAGGATGTAAAGTGAACATATGAATACAAGCTTTATTCTAGTTATTTGAAGTAAAGTGATAGGACTAAATTGACAAGTAGAGAAATAAGGAGCAGTTGGTGTAAATTAGAAGTTATTTATGGAAAGTTATGTTGGAATTTGAATTATGACAGTAAGTTTTAAAGTTCACCATAAATTCTACAAAAATGCTTAGATAATGAATTTTATACCGTTGTAATGATTTGTTAGTCTAGTTTTGTTTCCAACAAATGAAAACTGATTTCGAGTTCCGAGTTAAAAGATATTAATTTTTAACCGAATGAAGGTCTGAAAAATTACAAAGCAGCTTCTGCCCGGACAACTCTTTGACATGAATGTAAGGGATTTTAATAATTTTTTGTAGATTTTATTATTTTATATGGCTTATACCGTTAGAACCATTATCGAATCTAGTTTATCCAATATAAAGGAAATTAAGATCCAGTATGTATTCTACCCTGTATAAGTAAATCTTTAAAGGTAGCACAGGCTGTCAAAAAAATGGAATTTGAAACATTTTGTATTTAAATGTTAGTTAGCAAGCTCAGAAGAATTATTTGAAGTTCAAATTGGCCACTAAGGACCATAATGAGTTTTTGAACAGTACAAAGAAGAAAGAAAAATATTTGGAAAATTTATATTCGAATGATTCTATTAGACATCATGTTTAAGTTGTTGTTCAATTTGAATCTAACAAATATTTTATTTTATTCATGTGATTAATGAAGTCAAGTCCGAATCAAAGAAGGTTCGAGATACTATGGAAGAAAAGATCGAACTAGGACTTAGCGAGGCATCGTGTTAAGTGGCCAAGGTGAGTGCATTTTTACTTATTTTATATATGTGATATGAGGGAGACTTGCAAGAAGTCAACCTTGATATTAATGAAAATGTGTGTTGATCAAAGTTATGTAAATGACATGAAATATGTGATACATTGATATGGCATAATGATTTATCTAAGACAAATCGGATTTTATATTTTGGGTATGAACTGCCCAATATCGAACTATGAATGATAGCATTGATGGATTGGATATTGAATGTGAATGTGTTATATTGTTATGCCCGAGTACTAGTGTGCGAGTCTTTGGTATAATTGGATATCCATAGAGTCTTAGTAACTGCATTCCATCACTATGGTGCATTCCAGACACTACAGTTAAGTTAAAAAGCTTAACGTATATTTGGTTAATAAAATAAATGTTCGATGATATGATATTGACTGCAATTGGGACTCGTTTTCCGTTTTGCAGGAACTGTATGATGTAAAACATCAGCAAGACATTCTAATTTATGATATTCTCTAGTGGGCATGTATCAGTTTATTCATTAATTGTTGAAAAGGTATAAATTTGATTTATAGTCAGATAAAAATGAATTATTCGTATGATGTAAAAAATGTTTACGATAAGTCTAGAACTCTGTTAAATAATATTGTGACATCCTTAATGTGTATTCGGACTACTAGTATATGTTAAGTGTGTTACATTTAGTGATATAAGACCTACTTGGTTTAGCCAGTTCTGGATGCTAAACCAAGTTTATTATAAGTTTTTCAGTAAATACATGCCCCTAAGATGTCATATTATTTATGTGTTGATTGCATGACTAGATGCTGCTCCTCAATAGTATGAGTAGGCATAAAGCTGATATAAGAAAAGTAAGATGTTGATGGATTTCATCAATTGACGAACTTGGGGGTCAAGGAAGGACCCATAATGAATACAATAAAGTAAAATAAGAATTGTAGCCAAGAAGTTAAAGTTAAGATATCTGCATTGGAAGGAACTGATACTGTAACTATAAGTTGTTAGTCCTTAACACCTGTATTTGTATTTATATTTATAATAGTATAAGATACAAAGAAACTTAGATAGTAAGGACTCACACATATTTTAGGGTAAAAGACAGTCGTAGGACGGTGAAATTGTGGTTAAATGATACTGAGATTGTTTTTGATAAAATAATATATGCGAAAAAAAATTTAGGAGAATAAGAAGTATCCTTATTTCAGAAATATGTATATATTAGATGAACATACTTGAAATGCTAAAGATTACAATATAAGTAACCTAGCAGTTTGCTTAAATAAAAGCTAAGGGTATGGGTGTTTAGAGTATGATGAAAAAAATTCAGTAGTATCTAATTGTAAGATATCTATATTTCTAATATTTATGAGTAAGGACTGAATAAGAAGAACAATAATACTGCTGAGATAGCTATAAGGGAGCTGAAAGGACAATGGATTTTCGCAAGAAGATGAATTGCCAGTAAATTGAAGCTAAAACAATTCAATCTGGATGATTGTGGATGGTCAAAATGGAATGTTCAACCTTGAAGGACATATTAGAATGTGTATTATTGAAATTTCAGGAAGTTAGAAGAGATACTTGTCGACAACTAAATTGACGTCTGATATTAAGATTAGTCAAGTATCAAGATATTAAGATTAGTCAAGTACTAAGAAGATACATCTCAAGTAAGTTGTTCAAGTAGGAAAAGTGAATTAAACCTCCTTTAAATGAATAGTAAGATGGGTTTATAAAGACCAAAATCCAAGAAATTAGAAAATTTTATTAGTATTAGTTCTCTTAAAGAAGGAGGGATAATAGAAAGATTGGGACAAATCTGACAGGAGTAGTACTTGTAATAGTGGATCAAGCATGAGTTGAAAATTCGAGGATGAATTTTCTTAAAGGAGGAGAGAATTTTAACACCCCAAATTTTGTTAAACAATATTAAGGTCATTTGGTACTAAGCTAGTAGCTTAAAAGCTAACTTAGTGACAAAAAATGGAAAAGCTAGGATTTCTTTAATTAGAGCTTAAAAAAGGAATTTTTGAGGTTTAAAGATATCATGCGATAGAGGATAAGTAGATTAGGGTACATGCAAAATTTGGTTGAAATCCGATAAAATTGGAATGGGAATTGAAGGTTAAAGTTTAGTGACCAAAATGATAATTTTCAAAAGTTGGTTGCTAAATCATAAAGAAAGGAAAAGTTTAAATCTATAATAAATGATTTGCTCAATAACTAATTTTATCATGTAGATGGATAAATTCGGTCAGTGAGTAAAATCTGCTATAGGGCCCAAGAATTAAAAATGTTAGTATATGGTATCTATTTTTGATAGAACCCTATTATTAAGTGTGCTCAGACCAGGGAAAACACAAGGATGAGTGCCCTTCGAGAAGGTTCCATAAAAGTGTTTATGATCGATATTTTTGACTCAGTAAGAGTAGAGAATATTTGTATGGGTTTCCGATAAAGGATTTTTTATAATTATCGAAATAATAGACTGAGTTAGGAAATTCTAGTCTAAGTCCTTAGGAAAGGAAGTTTTTATGAGATAATAGTATTTATTTTCCGAATATGGAAATATAGAATTTTTGGAATAAATTTGATAGCTCGGTAAAGGTAAATTTGCAGTAAAAGCATTTAGTGAATATTGGGAAATCGGATCGAATTACTACTTCATAGATTGTTCCATAAGCCATGGAAATCATAAAATAATATTTATGGAATAGTGGCCAGTTGAGAAGGAACAAATTTAGTTAGATTCTAATGGAATAACAATTTTGAAATAAACTAGTAAATAACGACTAGTTAGATGGCAAATTGGTCATTTGGCAAGGATGGCAATCTTGAAATATTTATGAAATGTTGGGGACATTTTTGGAAGATGAAATATACATATATTTAATCTTGGCCCTTCATTTTAGGTGAGATCAAATTAGCCATTGGATATAAAGGCTATGTTGGTAATTTCACTATTTAAATAAATTTAAAATTCATTTAATTTTACAAGTGGCCAAGTAGAAAAAAATTAAGGACCAGATCCGATTTTTATGAATTTGATGTGTATTTATATTGTTAATGATGTTAGAGACATGAAAATGAAGTTAGAATGCTAAATCGATGATTAATCGCATTAGTGACTATTTTGACAATTTGTTAAACTTGAATGATCTATCCGACAAATAGGATATGTAGAAGGAGTAAATATGATTTTAGTTAAAATGATGGAATTAAAGTAGTAAAGTTGATTTGAGGACTAATTTGCAAAGTTAAGAAGCTTGAATCCTTATAGTGGAAATTTGGTGACCATTTTGACAAATCAAGAGAAATTAGAGGAGTAAAGGTTTAAGCTTATTTGATGAAGGATGTAAAGAGAACATGTGAATACAAACTTTATTCTAGTCATATGAAGTAAAGTGATGGGACTAAATTGATAAGTAGAGAAATAAGGAGTTGTTGGTGTAAATTAGAAGTTATTTATGGAAAGTTATATTAGAATTTGATTTATGACAGTAAGTTTTAAAGTCCACCATAAATTCTACAAAAGTTCTTAGATAATGAATTTTATACCATTGTAAAGATTTGTTTGTCTAGTTTTGTTTTCAACAAACGAAAACTGATTTCGAGTTCCGAGTTAAAAGATATGAATTTTTAACAGAATGAAGGTCTAAAAAATTACAGAGCAGTTTCTGCCTAGACAACTCTGTGTCGTGAATGAAAGGATAATTTTTGTAGATTTTATTAATTTATGTGGCTTATACCGTTAGAACATTTATCAAATCTAGTTCTCCAGTACAAAGGAAATTAAGATCCAGTATGTATTCTACCCTGTATAAGTAAATATTTGAAGGTAGCGCAGGGTATCAAAAAAATGGAATTTGAAACATTTTGTATTTAAATGTTAGCTAGCAAGCTCGGAAGAATTATTGGAAGTTCAAATTGGTCACTAAGGACCATAATGAGTTTTTGAGCAGTACAAGGAAGAAAGGAAAATATTTTCAAATTTTATATTTGATTGATTATATTAGACATCATGTTTAAGGTATTGTTAGATTTGAATCTAACAAATATTTTATTTTATTCATGTGATTAATGAAATCAAGTCTGAATCAAAGAAGGTTCAAGATACTATGAAAGAAAGGATCGAACTAGGACTTAGTGAGGAACCGTGTTAAGTGGCCAAGGTGAGTGCATTTTTACTTATTTTATATATGTGATATGAGGGAGACTTGCGAGAAGTCGACCTTGATATTAATGAAAATGTGTGTTGATCAAAGTTATGTAAATGACATGAAATATTAAATGGAATATGTGATACATTGATATAGCATAATGATTTATCAAAGATAAATCGGATTTTAGATTTTGGGCATGAACTGCCCGATATCAAACTATGAATGATAGCATTGATGGATTGGATATTGAATGTGAAAGTATTATATTGTTATGCCCGAGTACTAGTGTGAGAGTCTTTGGTATAATTGGATATCCATAGAGTCTTATTAACTGCATTCCAGCACTACGGTGCATTCCAGACACTACGGTGTTATTTAGACACTTCAGTGTTGACATCAGATTCTACGACGTTACAGACACTACGGTGTTGTTTAGACCGTTCGGTGTTTACATCAAACGCTACGGCATTTCAGACACTACGGTGTTGTTTAGACACTTTGGTGTTGACATTAGATGCTACAGTGTTACAGACACTACGGTGTTGTTTAGACACTTTAGTGTCAACTAGCACAAAAGGTGCAATAATGAGGAGCAAAGGACGTCCTCGAGTACGTACTCACCGTTAGACGGCGTTGTAGACACTACGGTGTTGGTTATGATGACTCGTGTACCAAAGTATCAAATTATATTGTACTTCGGGGTATAATACATGAAATGCGTTTATGCAAGCAGTTAAGTTAAAAAGCTTAACGTATATTTGATTAATAAAATAAATGTTTGATGATAATGATATAAACTGCAATTGGGACTCGCTTGCCATTTTGCAGGAACTGTGTTGCACTTTTATATGACAGAGAAATGACTTTGATAAGTCAGTTTTATACGATTCTATATTTTTACATGATATACATAGTATTTTGTTTATTTATGTTATTTCTATACATTGAAATACTTTACTTTAATTTATAGTTGCCTCACTAAGTGAATACTTAGCGTGAGTTGTTTCACACGTTGGTTATTGGAAACTTACCGAAAGAGGAGTCAAGCTTGTTGATCAAGCTGCAATCTGCTAAGCATCAGTAAGACATTCTAATTTATGATATTCTCTAGTGGGCATGTATCAGTTTATTCATTAATTGTTTAAAATGTATAAATTTGATTAATAGTCAAATAAAAATGAATTATTCGTATGATGTAAAAAAAGTTTATGATAAGTCTAGAACTCTGTTAAATAATATTGTGACATCCTTAATGTGTATTCGTACTACGAGTATATGTTAAGTGTGTTACATTTAGTGATATTAGAGCTACAGGATTAGCCAGTTCTGGATGCTAAACCAAGTTTATTATAAGTTCGACAGTAAATACATGCCCCTAAGATGTAATATTACTGATGTGTTGATTGCATGACTTGATGCTGCTCCTCAATAGTATGAGTTTGCATAAGGCTGATATAAGAAAAGTAAGATATTGATGAATTTCGTTAATTGGCGAATTTGGGGGTCAAGGAAGGTCCCATAACGAATACAATAAAGTAAAATAAGAATTGTATCCAACTTCAGTTCAAGTTAAGTTATCTACATTGGAAGGAACTGATATAATAATTATAAGATGCTAGTCCTTAACACATGTATTTGTATTTATATTTATAATAGTATAAGATACAAAGAAACTTAGATAGTATGGACTCACACATATTTTAAGGTAAAAGACAGTCGTAGGACGGTGAAATTATGGTTAAATGATACTGAGATTATTTTTGATAAAATAATATATGCGAAAATAATTTAGAAGAAGAAGAAGTATCCTTATCCCAGAAATATGTATATATTAGACGAACATACTTGAAATGCTAAAGATTACTACATAAGTAACCTAGCATTTTGCTTAAGATAAAAGTTAAGGGTATGGGTGTTTATAGTATGATGAAAAAGATTTAGTAGTATCTAATTGTAAGATATCTACACTACTAATATTTATGAGTAAGGACTGAATCAGAAGAACAATGATACTGCTAAGATAGTTGATAAGGGAGCTGAAAGGACAATGGATTCTGGCAAGAAGATGGATTGCCAGTAAATTGAAGCTAAAAGAATTCAATCTGGATGATTGTGGATGGTCAAAATGGATTGTTCAACCTTGAAAGGCATATTAGAATGTGTATTATTGAAATTTCAGGAATTTAGAAGCGATACTTGTCAATAACTAAATTGACGTATGATATTAAGATTAGCCAAGTATCAAGATATTAAGATTAGTCAAGTACCAAGAAGATCCATCTTAGGTAAGTTGTTCAAGTAGGAAAAGTGAATTAAACCTCCTCTGAATGAATAGTAAGTTGGGTTTATAAAGACCAAAATCCAGGAAATCAGAAAATTCTATTAGTATTAGTTTTCTCAAGGAAGGAGAGATAATAGAAAGATTGGGACAAATAGAAAGATGAATTTTCTTAAAGGAGGGGGGAATTGTAACACCCGAAATTTTGTTAAACATTATTATGGTCATTTGGTACTAAGTTAGTAGCTTAAAAGCTAACATAGTGAGAAAAATGGAAAAGCTAGGATTTCTTTAATTAGGAGCTTAAAAAATAAATTTATGATGTTTAAAGGTATCATGAGATAGAGGATAAGTAGATTACGGTACATGCAAAATTTGGTTGAAATCCGATAAAATTGGAATATGAATTGAAGGTTAAAGTTTAGGGACCAAAATGACAATTTTCAAAAGTTGGTTGCTAAAACATAATGAAAGGAAAAGTTTAAATCTATAATAAAGGATTTGGTCAATAACTAATTTTATCTTGTAGATGGATAAAATCAGTCACTGAGTTAAATCTGCTATATGTCCCAAAAATTAAAAATGTAGTATAAGGTATCGATTTTTGATCGAACCCTATTATTAAGTGTGCTCAGAGCAAGGAAAGCACTAGGATGAGTGATCTTTAGGAAGGTTCCATAAAAGTGTTTCTGATCGATATTTTGGACTCAGTAAGAGTAGATAATATTTGTATGGGTTTTCGATAAAGGATTTCTAAGAGAAATTTTACTCGATGAGGATTTTCGATAATTATCGGAATAATAGACTGAGATAGGATTCAACATGTTTTTGATGAATTACATGTTGTTAGCTTGTATTTGAACTTGAATTCTACTCTAATCCCAAAACTCCAAATCGGTTATCAAACTAGGGTTAGGGTTTAGGGATTTATTTGTGAAATTAAAGATGTTTATGAAAGATTAAGGGTTGTACATGCTTGATTTAGTGATTGGATTAAAGAATTATGTTGAATTGCTTTAAGTGACCAAATCAAAAATTAAGTAAAGCTAGGGCTGATCTGTTATGGCTGGAAATGATATGTACTTGGATTGAATTGATGAATAGCATGCTTAAATTTAAGAGTTGGGAGCTTGTATCTTTAAGTGACCATTTAGGCCAAGTAGAAAAAATTTAAGGACTAGATCTAATTTTTAAGAATTTGATGTGTATTTATATTGTTAATGATGTTAGAGACATGAAAATCAAGTTAGAATGCTAAACCGATGATTAATCGCATTAGTGACCATTTTGTCAATTTGTCAAACTTGAATGGTCTATTCGGCAAAGAGGATATGTAGAAGGAGTAAATCTGATTTTTAGTTAAAATGATGGAATTAAGGTAGTAATGTTGATTTGAGGACTAATTTGCAAAGTTAAGAAGCTTGAATCCTTATATTGGAACTTTGGTGACCATTTTGACAAATCAAGAGAAATTAGAAGAGTAAAGGTTTAAGCTTATTTTGATGAAGGATGTAAAGAGAACATATGAATACAAGCTTTATTCTAGTCATTTGAAGTAAAGTGATGAGACTAAATTGACAAGTAGAGAAATAAGGAGTAGTTGGTGTAAATTAGAAGTTATTTATGGAAAGTTATGTTGGAACTTGAATTATGGTAGTAAGTTTTAAAGTTCGCCATAAATTCTACAAAAATACTTAGATAATGAATTTTATACCGTTGTAAATATTTGTTAGTCTAGTTTTGTTTCCAACAAATGAAAACTAATTTCGAGTTCCGAGTTAAAAGATATGAATTTTTAACCGAATGAAGGTCAGAAAAATTACAGAGCAGTTTCTGCCTGGACAACTCTATGACGTGAATTTAAGGAATTTTCATAATTTTGTAGATTTTATTAATTTATATGGCTTAAACCATTAGAACCGTTATCGAATCTAGTTTCTCTAGTATAAAGAAAATTAAGATCTGGTATGTATTCTACCATGTATAAGTAAATCTTTGAAGGTAGCTCAGGCTATCAAAAAAATGAAATTTAAAACATTTTGTATTTAAATGTTAGTTAGCAAGCTCGGAAGAATTATTGGAAGTTCAAATTGGTCACTAAGGACCATAATGAGTTTTTGAACAGTACAAGGAAGAAAGGAAAATATTTGGAAATTTTATATTCGAATGATTATATTAGACATCATGTTTAAGGTATTGTTAGATTTGAATCTAAGAAATTTTTATTTTATTCATGTGATTAATGAAGTCAAGTCTGAATCAAAGAAGGTTTGAGATACTATGAAAGAAAGGATCGAACTAGGACTTAGTGAGGCATGGTGTTAAGTGGCCAAGGTGAATGAATTTTTACTTATTTTATATATGTGATATGAGGGAGACTTGCGAGAAGTCGACCTTGATATTAATGAAAATGTGTGTTGATCAAAGTTATGTAAATGGCATATGTGATACATTGATATGGCATAATGATTTATCTGAAATAAATCAGATCTTAGTAACTGCATTCCAACACTAAGGTGCGTTCAAGACACTTTGGTGTTGACATTAGACTCTATGGTGTTGCAGACACTACGGTGTTGTTCAGACACTTCGGTGTTGACATCAGACGCTACGATGATGCAGACACTACGGTGTTGTTTAGGCACTTCGGTGTTGACATCAGATGCTACGGTGTTGTAGACACTATGGTGTTGTTTAGACACTTCGGTGTCAACTAGCACAAAAGGTGTGATAATGAGGAGCTAAGGACATCCTCGAGTACGTACTCATCATTAGACGTTACAGCGTTGAAGACACTACGGTGTTGGTTATGATGACTCGTGTACCAAAGTATCATATTATATTGTACTTCGGGGTATAATACACGAAATGCATTTATGCATGCAGTTAAGTTAAAAAGCTTAACGTGTATTTGATTAATAAAATAAATGTTTGATGATATGATATAAACTGCAATTGGGACTCGCTTTCCATTTTGTAGGAACTGTATTCCACTGTTATATGATAGAGGAATGACTTTGATAAGTCAGTTTTATACGATTCTGTATTTTTATATAATATACATAGTATTTTGTTTACTTATGTTATTTCTATGCATTGAAATGCTTTACTTTAATTTATAGTTGCCTCACTAAGTGAATACTTAGGGTGTGTTGTTTCACACTAGGTTATTGGAAACTTACCAGAATAGGAGTCAAGCATGTTCATCAAGCTGCAATCTGCCAAACATCAGTAAGACATTCTAATTTATGATATTCTCTAGTGGGCATGTATGAGTTTATTCATTAATTGTTTAAAAGGTATAAATTTGATTAATAGTCAGATAAATACGAATTATTCGTATGATGTAAAGAAAAACAAGTTTATTATATGTCTAGAACTTTGTTAAATAATATTGTGACATCCTTAATGTGTATTCGTACTACGAGTATATGTAAAGAAAAACAAGTTTATTATATGTCTAGAACTCTGTCAGTAAATACATGCCTCTAAGATGTCATATTACTGATGTGTTGATTGCATGACATGATGTTGCTCCTCAATAGTATGAGTTGGCATAAGGCTGATATAAGAAAAGTAACATATTGATGGATTTCGTCAATTGACGAATTTGGGGGTCAAGGAAGGACCCATAACGAATATAATAAAGTAAAATAACAATTGTAGCCAACTTTAGTTCAAGTTAAGTTATCTACATTGGAAAGAACTGATGTAGTAATTATAAGATGTTAGCCCTTAACATATGTATTTCTATTTATATTTATAATAGTATAAGATACAAAGAAACTTAGATAGTAAGGACTCACAAACATCTTAGGTAAAAGACAGTCTTAGGATGGTGAAATTATGGTTAAATGATACTGAGATTGTTTTTGATAAAATAATATATGCGGAAAAAAATTTAGAAGAAGAAGAAGTATCCTTATTCCAGAAATATGTATATATTAGATGAACATACTTGAAATGCTAAAGATTACAACATAAGTAACCTAGTAGTTTGCGTAAATAAAAGCTGAGGGTATGGGTGTTTAGATTATGATGAAAAAGATTCAGCAGTATCTAATTGTAAGATATCTATACTGCTAATATTTCTGAGTAAGGACTGAATAAGAAGAACAATGATACTACTGAGATAGTTGATAATGGAGCTGAAAGGACAATGGATTTTGGCAAGAAGATGGATTGCCAGTAAATTGAAGCTAAAAGAATTCAAGCTGGATGATTGTGGATGGTCAAAATGGATTGTTCAACCTTGAAGGGCATATTAGAATGTGTATTATTGAAATTTTAGGAATTTGGATAAGATACTTGTCAATAACTAAATAGACGTATGATATTAAGATTAGTCTAGTATCAAGATATTAAGATTAGTCAAGTACCAAGAAGATACATCTCATGTAAGTTGTTCAAGTAGGAAAAGTGAATTAAACCTCCTCTGAATGAATAGTAAGATGGGTTTATAAAGACCAAAATCCAAGAAATCAGAAAATTCATTTAGTATTAATTCTCTCAAAGAAGGAGAGATAATAGAAAGATTGGGACAAATCTGACAGGAGTAGTACTTGTAATAGTGGATCAAGCATGAATTGAAAATTCGAGGACGAATTTTCTTAAAGGAGGGGAGAATTGTAACACCCCAAAATTTGTTAAATAGTATTAAGGTCATTTGGTACTAAGTTAGTAGCTTAAAAGCTAACTTAGTGGCAAAAAAATGGAAAAGCTAGGATTTCTTTAATTAGGAGCTTAAAAAAGGAATTTCTGAGGTTTAAAGGTATCATGAGATAAAGGATAAGTAGATTAGGGTACATGCAAAATTTGGTTGAAATCCAATAAAATTGGAATGGGAATTGAAGGTTAAAGTTTAGTGACCAAAATGACAATTTTCAAAAGTTGGTTGCTAAATCATAAAGAAAGGAAAAGTTTAAATCTATAATAAAGGATTTGCTCAATAATTAATTTTATCTTGTAGTTGGATAAATTCGACCAATGAGTAAAATCTGCTATAGGTCCCAAGAATTAAAAATGTAGTATAAGCTATCGTTTTTTGATCGAACCCTATTATTAAGTGTGCTCAGACCAGGGAAAACACTAGGATGAGTGACCTTCGGGAAGGTTCCATAAAAGTGTTTCTGATAGATATTTTGGACTCAGTAAGAGTAGAGAATATTTGTATGGGTTTCCGATAAAGGATTTCTTAGAGAAATTTTGCTCGATGAGAATTTTCGATAATTATCGGAAAAATAGAATGAGTTAGGAAAATCCAGTCTAAGACCTTAGGAAAGGAAGCTTTTATGAGATAATAGTATTTATTTTCCAAATATGGAAATATAGAATTTTTGGAATAAATCCGATAGCTCAGTAAAGGTAAAATCGCAGTAAAAGTATTTAGTGAATATTGGGAAATCAAATCGAATTACAATTTCAGAGACTGTTCCATAAGCCATGAAAAATCATAAAATAATATTTATAGGATAGTGGCCTGTTGAGAAGAAACTAATTTAGTTAGATTGTAATGGAATGACAATTTTGAAATAAACTAGTAAATAATAACTAGTTGGAGGGCAAATTGGTCATTTGGCAAGGATAGCAATTTTGAAATATTTATGAAATGTTGGGGACATTTTTAGAAGATGAAATATACATGGATTTAATCTTCGCCCTTGATTTTAGGTGAGATTAAATTAGCCATTGGATTTAAAGGCTAAGTTAGTAATTTCACTATTTAAATGAATTTAAAATTCATTTAATTTTACAAGTGGTAAGTTTAGTAAAAAATTGAAGGAAATTTTTTCATCTTTTCCTTGTGTAAACCGTGAGTTTCCAAGAGATAAAAAATGAAAAACAAAATTTTTTGAGGCATTTTTTGGAAGGTTTAAAGTAAGATCCAAGGTATGGCTATTTGGAAAAAATTGATCTATGTTAATTCTCTTCATTTTGATAGTAATTTTACATATGGTTATGAAGAAGTGTTCATGTTCTTGAAGAGAGAGAAAATAGGGTTTGAAGAATTAAGTCAGGATTAAGCTTGTTTTTGATGAATTACATGTTGTTAGCTTGTAATTTAGCTTGAATCCTACTCTAATCCCAAAACCCCAAATCAGTCATCAAACTAGGGTTAGGGTTTAGGGATTCATTTGTGAAATTAAGGATGTTTATGAAAGATTAAGGCTTGTACATGCTTGATTTAGTGATTGGATTAAAGAATTATGTTGAATTGATTTAAGTGACCAAAAGGAAAATTAAGTAAAGTTAGGAGCTGATCTGTTATGGCTGGAAATGATATGTACTTGGACTGAATTGATGAGTAGCATGCTTAAATTGCTTAAATTTAAGAGTTGGGAGCTTTTTATCTTTAAGTGGCCATTTCGGCCAAGCAGAAAAAAATTATTGGCTAGATCTGATTTTTATGAATTTGATGTGTATTTATATTGTTAATGATGTTAGAGACATGAAAATGAAGTTAGAATGCTAAACCGATGATTAATCGCATTAGTGACCATTTTGACAATTTGTCAAACTTGAATGGTCTATTCGGAAAAGTGGATATGCAGAAGGAGTAAATCTGATTTTTAGTTAAAATGTTGGAATTAAGGTAGTAATGTTGATTTGAGGACTAATTTGCCAAGTTATGAATCTTGAATCCTTATATTGGAAATTTGGTGACCATTTTGACAAATCAAGAGAAATTAGAGGAGTAAAGGTAAGGATGTAAAGAGAACATATGAATACAAGCTTTATTATAGTCATTTGAAGTAAAGTGATGAGACTAAATTGACAAATAGATAAATAAGGAGCAGTTGGTGTAAATTAGAAGTTATTTATGAAATGTTATGTCTGAATTTGAATTATGATAGTAAGTTTTAAAGTTCGCCATAAATTCTACAAAAATGCATAGATGATGAATTTTATACTGTTGTAAAGATTTGTTAGTCTAGTTTTGTTTTCAACAAACGAAAACTGATTTCGAGTTCCGAGTTAAAAGATATGAATTTTTAACAAAATGAAGGTCAGAAAAATTACGGAGCAGTTTCTGCCTGGACAGCTCTGTGACGTGAAATGTAAGGAATTTTCATAATTTTTGTAGATTTTATTAATTTATGTGGCTTATACCATTAGAACCTTTATTGAATCTAGTTTCTCCAGTATAAAGGAAATTAAGATCCAGTATGTATTCTACCCTGTATAAGTAAATCTTTGAAAGTAGCGCAGCCTATCAAAAAATGGAATTTGAAACAAGTTGTATTTAAATGTTAGTTAGCAAGCTCGGAAGAATTATTGGAAGTTCAAATTGGTCACTAAGGACCATAATGAGTTTTTGAACAGTACAAGGAAGAAAGAAAAATATTGGAAATTTTATATTCGAATGATTATATTAGACATCTTGTTTAAGGTATTGTTAGATTTGAATCTAACAAAGATTTTAATTTATTCATGTGATTAATGAAATCAAGTCCGAATCAAAGAATGTCTGAGATACTATGAAAGAAAGGATCGAACTAGGACTTAGTGAGGCATCGTGTTAAGTGGCCAAGGTGGGTACATTTTTTCTTATTTTATATATGTGAAACAAGGGAGATTTGTGAGAAGTCGACCTTGATATTAATGAAAATGTCTATTGATCAAAGTTATGTAAATGGCATGAAATATTAAATGACATGTGTGATACATTGATATGGCATAATGATTTATCTAAGATAAATCGGATTTTAGATTTTGGGTATGAACTGCCCAATATTGAACTATGAATGATAGCATTGATGGATTGGATATTCAATGTGAAAGTATTATATTGTTATGCCCGAGTACTAGTGTGAGAGTCTTTGGTATAATTGGATATCCATAGAGTCTTAGATACTGCATTCCAGCACTACGGTGCATTCCAGACACTATGGTGTTGTTTAGACACTTTGGTGTTGACATCAGACGCTACGGCGTTGCAGACACTACGTTGTTGACATTAGACGCTACGGCGTTGCAGACACTACGGTGTCAACTAGCACAAAAGGTGCGATAATGAGGAGCAAAGGAATTCCTCGAGTACGTACTCATCATTAGACGCTACGGCATTGTAGACACTACGGTGTCGGTTATGATGACTCGTGTGCCAAAGTATCACATTATATTGTACTTCGGGCTATAATGCATAAAATGCATTTATGCAGGTAGTTAAGTTAAAAAGCTTTACGTATATTTGATTAATAAAATAAATGTTTGATGATATGATATAATCTGCAATTGGGACTCGTTTGCCATTTTGCAGGAACTGTATTGTTCTATTATATGACAGAGGAATGACTTTGATAAGTTAGTTTTATACGATTCTATATTTTTATATGATATACATAGTATTTTTTTTATTTATGCTATTTCTATACATTGAAATGCTTTGCTTTAATTTATAGTTGCCTCGCTAAGTGAATGCTTAGCGTGTGCTGTTTCACACGTAGGTTATTAGAAACTTACTGGAAGAGGAATCAAGCATGTTGATCAAGCTGCAATATGCCAAACATCAGTAAGACATTCTAATTTATGATATTTTCTAGTGGGCATGTATCAATTTATTCATTAAAAGTTTAAAAGGTATAAATTTGATTAATAGTTAGATAAATATGAATTATTCGTACGATGTAAAAAAACAAGTTTATTATAAGTCTAGAACTCTGTTAAATAATATTGTGACATCCTTAATGTATATTCGAACTACGAGTATATGTTAAGGGTGTTACACATTTAGCTCAAAAACACGTTTATAACTTAAGATAAAACGTCTCATGCTTCTCAAGTCATCTAAATATATGCACATTTAAATCTTTTCAAGACATGCATCGTGGGTTCACACTCTACCTCTATTTAAGCTTCACGCCACAACACCTTTATAACATCATGTATAAATCACATTATAAAAACATAATCTATTTCTCATGATACATTATCTCATATATGGGATTTCAAGTGACTCAAAAATAGTAACCTTCCAATTCATAAAACACATCGGATACACGGATTCTCAAGTGGTTCACACAACCACTTCAAATACATACCTCAATCAGAGTAACGGCACACTTCTCCACTTCAACTGTTCAACCGGAGTAACAGAACATTTACCCACCTCTACGATTTGGATGTATTAATCAACCAGCGGGAGAAAACGGAACATTTACCCACCTTAACCTCTGCAGTTCTCATGTTGGAGATTCGGACACTTTAACACCTCTCGACACAAATGAGGTGACATTTTATAGTGCACTTTCAATCCTATGACCGGTCAACTATATCCGATAACATTTTTAACTCAGTCAGTTGCCAATATATTCAATAACCAACATTACATCACTGTTTCACATATGCATCAAAAATCATTCCAACATAATACATTAAACCATGTATTTCCATTTTCTCAAATACTTGCATAAACCATATGCTAATCTCAAAAGCCATCACCAATGATTACTTGCATCATTTTCCACTTTCAAAACATGCATAATACAACGAGTAATAAATCCCTAAACACGTGCATGTGATTTTATTCATAAAAACTGAAAGCTGAGAGATACTCAATCGATACTTATTCCAAACTTAGATAGGTGTTTCAAACCTTATCTAAACTACCACAACTCATTTTCAAACCTTTTTATAGCAGTAAAACATTTATCCACTCATCAACTACAAACGCCCCACTTGTCGATGCGCAATTCAAGCCTCTGTAACTTCTACACCTTCTTCGCTTAGCAAAGGATTCAGCTCTCATGCTTTACCAAGCCAAAAACAAAGGATTAAGATCACATCTTTGTATCAAAACCTTCCAGCAACCAACAATCTCAACAACACCTTACAAGAATCTACCAAACACCTTTCGAAAGCCAACGAGAACACCTCCTAACCTTACTCCAGCAAAGCCCAGCCAACATCCAACAATTCTAACACATTAACAACATCAATTAAAATTCAAAAACAACCTAAGCACATCCTTATATCTCCAGCAACACAACAGCAACAAAATCACACTATAAACCAACAATAAACAACCTAAAAACTAGCAATCCATATAGTTTTCGAGATTCCATTGATAAATCAATCCTTTCAACATTAAAACACATCCAAAATAAGATATAAATCACATAAATCCATCCTCAATAGAGGTCTAAATCAGTTTCTATACATTTCCAAGAAAACACAATTTAATTAACAAATCAATGTTTAAAACACAAATCCACGATATAAATCAACAACAAAGGATCAAAAACTTGGGAATTTCATTAAAGAACCTTTAAATAGAGGAGAGAAACAAAAATCACCTCTAATTTTTTATTTCTCCTTAATTGGCCAAGATTTGTTGAAATCCAAAGAGGTTTTGCAAAGGTATTTGAAGAAATCAAGTGGAAATTAAAGTGGAATTAAATCAAAATTGAGTCATGGACATTTAGAAGTAGAAATCTCAGCTTGTTTACTGAGAAAAGTTTTGGAGAAAAGTGGCTACGTAAGAAAATGTTTTGAAGAAATAAAGATCTTTTTATTAAATCCTTTCTAATCCAATTAATAAGCCATTTAAAAATACTTTAAAAATGGCCATAATTAAGAAAGAAATTAGTTGAAAAAGAATGGGTTAATAGCTCCTTAAAGATTCTAAGTTTTGAGAAGCATGAGATGATTTTGGAATGAACATTATAAACTTGTTTTGAAGTAAAATGGTTTTCAATGCATTGATGAGTGTTTTGCAATTTCCTCACTAAGCTTATAGCTTGCGCACTCTTTTCTCATCAATGCAGAGAAATAAGCTCTTTTGGACAACAAATATGCAAAGGGAGATCCAAGGTTTGAGGCATTTTTAAAGTCTGGTTTCAGAAATACTAAGTACTAATAAGAGGCAATGTGACCAAGTTGTAATTAGGAGGTTTATTTTGGATACTCCCTGTTTGTACAAGTTATGTTTGGTTTTGAGGGGCTGGGAAACAATTTGCATGCTTGGGTAGAAATCATGCCTATAGGATTTATGTTTGGATTTGTTATGTTGTGTATGATCTTCTACCATGATTCTATGTCTGAGGAATTAATGTTTGAGAAGTTTTATGATGATTAGATGTTGTTTGGACTAAGTTAGATTGAGACAAAGTGACATATGTTGGACCAAGAGGTCATTACAGGTATGTTCGTACCGGTACGGGTCCTTAGGGATCGGTACACGGGGACCTATCTCGGCTCAATCTGGGCAAAATTGCCTTGGCGTACCGATACGCTTAATAACCGTATCAATACGCAAGGCTGATAATTTGGCTTGGTTTCTGTACACGGGTAACCGTACTGGTATGCCTTTCGGCTACTTGAATTCCCAATTTCAAATATTGCATATTTGTACCGATACGCTTGAGGACCGTCTCGGTACGCCTTTAAAACTTGAACCCATATCGATATGGGGTTTCGGTGTATCGATACTCATTTCGTTAATTTTGTTAAAATGCTTTCTAAAGTTTGATTCTTTGCAATTTATTCCATGTTTCTTGATCATGCAATTAAATCGGTTTGGAAAATAATTTTAAATTGAAATTTCCTGTATGAATGAAACCTTATTAATTAAGGATTGGTAACTTTAATTTTTAAAAAGGACTAATACATGCATGGGAGGGATAAAACGATACATCTTGGACAAGAAGCTGAAACTGTTTTCTAAGTTTGGAAAATTAGTTGACTTGAGGTGACTATTTGAATGGGATGCGGGCGTTTCTGGGTCGAGTTATCTTCTTAAAGATTGAACTTCATCCAGTTACCTTTCCAACACATCAATATGATGTTGGCAACTCAAGATACATCCATTTTAGTGAAGACTACACATGCAGATAAACTGGATACGGGATTTTTGTAAATTCAACCCAAAATCAAATATATAAAGCTTTTGGATGAATTAGACATTAAAATAAATTAATTCAAAGATGGATTATAAAGCTTTGACAAGAATTATTGGTATTTTAAGTTATTCCATGGGATTCCTTTTAATTAGCTATCCACATGCTAATTTTAAGGGATTCATTCTTTTAAGCTACCCATATGCTGATATTTGGGGATTGATCAGCCATCATTTAGGGGATTCTAGTGTCTCCTTTAGACTATAAATGGGGGCATCATCTTCTCTTGTAATAACAACTTTTCTTTTGAGAATAAATGTTATTGAGAACATTTTTGCAAGTATTGTTGCTTGTGCCTTCGAAGCTTATCTTCAACACCATTTCCTCCTAGTTTTCAAGGAAAAATGATCTTCACACTCCAAGTTGCCTAGTCAATTGCGTTAGGAGGGTCAGTTAGAGCCTATCATGGAGTTTTCTTAATCAATCGCGATCAATAGGGTTCCTAGAACACCACTATCTTCCCCATCTTCCTTGCTACCAATTCCAGATTTGGTATTCTAAAAATTTTCAGATTTGTTCTATAAGATTCTTGTTTAATCCTTCTGTTTTCCTACCTTATTTGTCTTACTCCCCGGGTGCATAGCAAATGGATTACGGTGCGCAAATCCTTTAAAGTTGGGACACATAACCGATCTTTGAAGTACAAGATCCCACCATCTCATACTTCAAAATTGGGTTACGCGCCCCTCTGAACCATCTCAATCTTTGCCACCAACTCTTCATCTAACACTTGTGTCCTCTTGATCTCTTGCACTAAGGTAGGCTCTACACGAAGCTCGGCTAATAACCTACGATCCCCGGTCATCCTCAACCGGGAAAACATCGCCCACAAGTATGACATAGACTTCCTACTCAAGGCTTCAAAGACCACATTAGCTTTACCGAGATGATATTCTATATGCAATCGTAGTCTTTTAACCACTCAATCCACCATCGTTGCCTCAAATTCAACTCTTTTTGGGTGAACAGACACTTTAAACTCTTATGGTCGGTGTAGATGTAACACTTTTCCCGATACAAATAATGCCTCAAAATCTTTAATGTGAAAATAATTGTGGCAAGCTCCAAATCATGCATAGGATAATTCTATTCATGAGTCTTAAGATGTCTTAAGGCGTAAGCAACCACTTTACCTTATTGCATAAGAATACAACCAAGCCCATTCAATGAAGCATTACTAAACACAACATAATCATCTCCCAGTTTGGGTTGCATCAACACCGGGGCCTTTGTAAGATAAACATTTAACTGCTCGAAGATTTGTTGTCTTTTCTTGTTCCACTCAAATGTAACTATTTTTTGTAAAAACTTGGCCATAGGTGTCGCTATGATGGAAAAGCCCTTGACAAAACGGTGATAATATCTAGAAAGCCCAAGAAAACTATAGACTTTCGTGATATTTCTAGGTGGTTTCCTGTCAACCATGGCTTGAATCTTTTAAGAATTAACTCGGATCCCATCCGTTGCAACAATGTGGCCTAAAAATGCCACCAAGGAGAGCAAAAATTCACACTTACTAAACTTAGCAAAAAGCTGCCTTTCCTTCAACGTCTGAAGAACAATATGAAGTTGATAATCATGCTCCTCCTTCGAGATCGAATAAACCAAGATGTGATCAACGAAAACCACCACGAATTGATCTAGGTAAGGTTGAAAGATCCAATTCATCAAATCCATAAAAGCCATAGGTGCATTCGTATGCCAAAACAGTATTACCAAGAACTTATAGTGTCCATACCGTGTCTTGAAGGCAGTTTTCAAAACATCCACTCTACTACCTTCAATTGGTAGTAACCCAACCTCAAATTTATTTTTAAGAACAGATAAGCACCTCTCAACTAGTCAATGCACATCTTCATTAACCCATCCTTCTTCTTGACAAATAGGACTAGTGCACCCCAAGGTGGGATGCTTCTTCGGATGAAGCCTCTTTCCAAAAACTCTTGAATCTGGCTTTTTAGCTCCCTCAATTCTATCGGTGCCATGCGATACGGTGTAATAGATACTGGTGTCGTGCCAGATATCACATCTATCTAAAGCTCTAGCTCACGATATGGAGGTAGTACGAGCAAGTCTTCCTGAAACACATCAGCAAACTCTTTAACAGTTCGAAGGCTCTTAAACATCAGATTCTCAACACTCGTCTCAACCATATGAGACAAAAAGGTCTCGCAACCTTGTTGGATCATCTTTTGTGCTGCCAAGGTCGACAATGCATTAGGAAGGCAAGGATCCTTCTCACTCTACACTACCAACTTTTCCTTACCCAAATCATGAAGCTTAAGACTCTTCGCTCTACAAACTAAACGCGCATCATGCTCAAATAACTAATCTATCCCTAGGATAGCATCAAACTATTAGAACGGTAACACCATCAAATTAACTGGAAAGATCAAACATTGAACCTCAATCAGACACCTCTGATAAACCTTATCTACCAACACATAATACCTCCAGATCCTCGGCAGGTATACCCCATTGTTGAGATATTCAACAACGGATGTAGGAATGAGTAGACCCCGAATACTTCATCTTGAACTCATCCAAGAAATCATCCCATGAAGGACGATTAGGGTACCACCCCAACTCCACTATTTCCAACCATTCTCATGCATTTTCTTTCAACAAGGAAAGGATACATGTTATCTTGTCTTCGGGTTCCAACCTCATTTGTCTCAAGATCCAACGAGTGTCCCTCAACCACTGATCTGCCTTGATCAAATTATCTTGCCCCATTCTGAGCAACTCTGTTGCACCATAGCGTTGTACCATTTCCACCGGTGCCTCACTAGGGGTAGTCAAAGACCTAGGTTTGGCCCTCACAATTTGATGAAGAGCTTGATGCAAATGAGAGAAATATGTAGCTTATGGCTACTCTGTCCTTTCAACATATTCTTTATGCCGAGAACATAGTCCTCAACATAGCTCCCTCCATGGGAACCCTGGCTCTCCTCGCAATCTCTTGCTCTCCTTCACATGATTACGTTTTTTGCACAAGAAAACAAATAGGGTTACACCATCAAATACATCTAGTTTAAATGAGTACAACTTTTACTTATGGGTAACATATTCACTAGAGACCTATACACCACTCTCGATAGCCATGGGGCTTCTTAGAATTGGCTAAACCTAGGCCCTGATACCACTGTTGTAACACCCCAACCCGAATGTCACAAATTGAGCCTCAAGCCCAAACCAAAACCATAATAGTTTGAAACTACATTTAGCCCAAAACACAGTCATTCATAAAATCCATGAAGTTTGAATATTTAAGAATAGATAAACTGATTTGAAACGTTATATGAGAGTTCCATTTAAAAATACATAATCAAAGCATTCGACTCGCAAGTTAAAATACAAAAATAAGAGTTATAATACAACGCATAGGGTCCTATGAATATGTAGCCCAAATAATCTAAGTATTGTACTCAAATAACATGTCGATGCTGAGGTCCTACTCCAATACTGCTCCAACAATGCACGTCAACCTACTAACCTGCAAACAGAAACAACAATTACGAATGTTGAGCTAAGGAATCTTAGTAGATACGCTTCCACTCAACCATGCTTCATGAAAATCATAAGTAAGATCATACATCTAAAGATGATATCATGGCATAATATAACAACATTTGCACAACCTCTAGCTGCCTAAACACATAGCAAAATAAAAAGGGATGCATTAATCTCACACAGCACATATGCATCATACCAACAAACCTAGAGTGAGGCCCAGTGTCACACAGCCTCAGGAACGTACACTCAAAGTGAGGCCCGATGTTACATAGCCTTAGGAACGTACACGAATGCTCAAAATCTCTCATCGAGTATTATTAGATGAGGCCCGGTGTTACACAGCTTCAGGAATTAACATCCAAAAGCTTATCTCTTGATGTTGCAACACTCTCACTAGGTATTCGGATCCCGTCAATCAAAGTGACCCAACCACACAAGTTCCTTACTTGGCATGTAACAATACACGTCCCATCAAGGAACGTATGGTTGCTATTACAACAAATCACCCAACGTTTACCAAGTTATTAATCATTATGCTCTTATAAAATGTTAGAATCTCAGTTTTTGAGTTTTACTATACATTTTACCACATTAGAGGCCCATTGGGCCTTAGTCCTCAAATTATATGTCTTATAAACTCAAAATGTAATTTCTAGGTAGATTGCCAAGTGGGTATTGATACCCACCATCATGTATTGATATACACTTTAGGGTATTAATACACATCCAATCATATCGATACCCAGCTTCACATACTATGGGCTTAACCAACAAACTTGTATCAATACACGGGGACGTGTACCGATACCCTACTATATCGATACACTCCCAATTGTATTAATAAACATTTTCACTACTGGAATTTCATGGAACAAGGGGTATCGATACCCCCTTAGGCGTACTAATACGCTCTTTGAATTTGGCTTGGTTTCATCAGTTTTAAGGTGAGGTACCAATATGTGTTCAATCCATATCGACACTGAAGCCCATACTTCATTTTTTAGAGTTCGTAATTCACTCCAAATACCCCCAAACCTTCATGGTAGAACTCCAAATTGAGCTTACAAGTTATGGAGGGTTATTTATGTGGTTTCCTACCATTTTTACACCATTTTCACACCAAATTCAAATTTAGCCATTAAATGGGTTTTCAAGCTTTTAAACAACCAAAACATCAATCCAAACAACAAGCAATCTAATTATGATTTCTACGAATACAAAGGAGTTAGTAACCTTGATCTTAAAGTAGAGAATGAAGCCATTAGCTCGAGCTTCAAGCTTTCTTCTTCCCTTGTTTCTTAGAAGAGCTTCCAACTTTTTTCACTGCAAGAAATTGTTGTAAATCATATTACAACATTACTGGAAACTCAAGAATGAAAAAGGAAGAATTCTATACAAGAAACAGAGTCAAAAACCTCATTCCTGCTCTTCCTCTTCAACCCCACCAAACACCCATTCCATCATTCATCGCTATTTCTAACCATCCTTACCTCAAAAGGTAGATCCCTGGATGTTGATAACAACTCTTTCAAACTAGATTCTGAGATATCCACCCCAAATGACAAATATTTTATCGTTGTTTTTGTGCTTTTTAGGAATGAAAAGGAGAAAGTGATAGAGAGGATGGAGGGGACAAAGGTGAGATATCCTTCTTACAAATTGTAGACCAATAAAATACCCCATTTTCCCTCTTCAAACATAGGTGATTTACCCCTTTACCCTCTCATCAACTTTCCAACCCACACCTACAAGCCCAACAACCTAAAGAAAGCCCGCCAAGGCATCCATGAGCCCCCACCAAGGGTCCAACTCTCGGCCCACAAAACCAAGCCCACGGTTCAGGTTAGGCCAACCCATGAATTCCAAAATCTAGATCGTTACACGTACCCTAAATGAGGTACAAGTAAACTACACTACCACTAAAAAAGAACTGCTTGATGTAGTTTTTGCATTTGATAAATTTAAGGCATATTGTTAAGAGTGAAAAAGTACTATATTTTCTACCCTTTTTAGTCATATTATTGTTACACTTAGTCCTATTTTAGTTGCATTCTTAGTTATTCATGCATAGTTTCATAGTTTCTTTGTCCATTGGGTTTGGCCTCATGTTTTCATAGTTTTATGGAGAAATTTCTGTTGTTTTTGCTTTATTTTGTGCAAGACGAGTTGTTTAGCTACTTGCCAAAGGATTCTTTAGCAAGTTGATGAATTACCGAACCAATTGCTGAAGGATGACTTGGCAAGTCGCGATAAAAAACATTTCCTCCAGTAATTAATTCAAATGTAGTTTATAATTATCCCAGATTCAAATTCAAAATCAAAGTCAGTTACAGATCATATCACACGAATTCTACATGTATTTGAACACTTTCCCTTCATCTATTTAAGGACATCGTAACAACAACATCTAGAGGAGTCGATTGTGAGATAGCGATTAGATCTAAGAGAGGGATTTTTGCGCAACCATTAACGTGGATTGGAGAAGTTCAACTTCTAAATTTCTTTTATCTTGTATCATGTGATCCACCCATGTCTGGGATTTATTCATTGTTGTTTTTTTCAACCCAACCATGAACTAGATTAATTGGCTTGGGTTATCAGGTTTATGGTGTGTAAAAGATGAATGATTTGTTTTGATTTTTAATTCTATAAAATTTAGTGTTTATCCATTCTTGGTTCTTAATTTTGCTTCATGGAAAGTTGGGAAAATGAACTTGAATGCATTCATATATCTAGGCTCGAGAGAGCAAGATCCACACAATGATTGGATACTATTTCCATTTAAAAAACCATTGGGGGAAGCTAATTTGCCTTAGGAATAAGGAATAAATTTTAGTGGCTAGGAAGAGTGAGAAGTCCAACCTTGTCCACCCAAGGTTAATGCAGGGATGTATCACCAAGGCTTGCACAAGCATGAGTTCTTCGTTTAGGGATAACACGAAGGCACTGAAGAACACTCAGCCGAACATTGAACAACAATTCACCCAAAGCAATTACTTGCCACATCAATTGACTTAGCGCAGTAATTACTAGCCACAACAATTCATCTGGCAATCACACCACTACTCACGATAACCTAGCCTACTCTCTCATATCAATTATATATTTCTATTTATTCTATTTACTTAGTTTATTTTACTTGATATTTATCACCATTCATCACCACCAATTTGTTTATTTTACAATGCAAAAACTTAAGAAAAGTGGCCCAAATCAATCCCTATGGAGAAGATACTTGATACCTATCACTTTATTACTTACGACATGTATACCTGCACCGTTTGTGTTGCACTTAAATCATACAACAAGTTTTGGGCACCATTGCTGGGGAATGGCAATTGGTGTTAGTTGTTTTCGTTATTTCATTTTTCTTATTATTTTCTACTTACTTTTCTTTTTGTTTGTTTTATTAAAAAATAGGTGCGCTACAAACTAAGGGACATCAACATGTGCAGAAATAAAAGTCGATCTATTCGAGAGTTGATGTGGGAAGATAGGAATCAATCTACTCAAGAATTTCTTACACCTACCGATGAGTACATGTACCGACCGAGAAAAGCCCAAGGAGTCCATACCATGGAAAACTCATGCGCTTGTTTTGGAGAACATTATGTGTTTGAAAAATGCCCTAACAATCCAGGTGCATATGTCTACAAGGAGGACCATAGATGGAACCAACAGTAAAATCCTTCGTGGTATGATCAAAAAGCTTAATTTTTTTACCATGACAGTTTTGCTACAACAGACATGCCTTGGCAATGTAGTCCTTATCAGCAGCCAAGTTTCTCGGCAACAAATATGCCATAGCGATGTAGTCCTCGTCAAGAGCATTCAAATTCTTTAGAGAATATATTCTAGGATTTCATGACTAGATCTAATTCTCTCATCAAATTCAATCAATTACCGCCGTAATGTGGTAACTTTCAATAGCTATCATATTCCATGAATGCAAAGATAGCTAGGACTAATGTATTTGTAATGCCCCGAATTTAGACCTAGATGGTAGCTAGATGGTAGCTAGCTGTATTAGACAGTTCAAAGGAACTAGATTAGGCGATTTAGGCTAGTTTTAGGAATTAATTCATAATAAATTCTTTTGGTTAAAAAAATTATGGAGAAATGTTAGAAAATGTTTAATTGATATATTAAGGGTTTCAAAAAACTCAATTTGAGGAAAGAAAATCGGATTTAGGGACATTTTGGTTTGGTGACTAAAATCTAAAGTTTTCAAAACTGTTTTGGTGACTAAATCGTAAAAGTGTCAAAACTTAGAATATTTAAGGAGATAATTTACCAATGTTTTTAATAAGACTTTCCCTTAATTTAGGTTATTTTTAAATGGTTTTAAAAGGTTAAATAAAAATAAAATAGATTTAATTAAAAAGATTTCTATTAACCAAATTCATTTTCTTACGTAACTACTTTTTCTCTCAACTTTCTCAGCAGCCAAACTATCAATTTTACTATAAAATGTCTAGGAATCATCTCTTTTTGACTTTCTTTTGACTTCTTAATTGATTTCTTTGATTTCTACATCAAATCCTATTTTTTTCTTGGAAATTTCTTTCAAATTATGCCAATTCAGGGGAAAGTTAGCTATTAGAGATGATTTTCATTTCACTCCTATAATCAAAAGTTCTCTACTAAAATTCACAAGTTCTTGATCCTTTACAACTGATTTGTGTTATGTGTTTATGATTAAATCATGATCAAAAGGTTTTAATGGAGTTTTGATATAAAAAAAATGTTGTAGATCTTGATAATAGATCTGATTTGTGTTGATTCTAATTGATATAGTTCACATGTATAATATGTTTTAATGTTATGAGAAGAGATTACTAAAACAAATCCCAAAACTAAGTGAATTGCTAATCTTCTAGGATGTAAATAGTTAGATTTGAAGTATTCTTGGTGTTAAAAGGTGTTAGAGATATAAGGTTGTTATATTGATGTTTTTTAGACGTGGAATGATGTCGTTAAGATGTTAAAATTGTTAGGTTATGACTGGGCTTTGTTTAGTTTGGGTTCGCTGAAGTTTTTTGTTGTTCTTGGAAGGCGATTGATGGTTTTTAGTGAGGCGAAGTTGAGAATAGATGTTACTGGGATTAGATATGCATAAAAATGCATTAATCCTCTATTTTTGTGTGGGTAAGGGGAGATAGATCCTTTAGCAATTGGAGAGGTTTCGAAGGCTTTGGAAGCTTTATTTCAAACGGCAAGTAGAGCTTTGTATTGTCGATGAGTGGAAACATGGTTTAAAGCCTACTAATGTTTGAAAGTGATTTTGGGACATTAATTAAGTTTGAAACACTTGTCTAAGCTTACAAGTAAGTATTAGACATTCTCGCTCTCATTTTTAGTTTTGTCAAATACAATCTCATGCACATGTTTATGATTTGAATTATTTACTGTTATATGCATATTTTGAAATGAGATATGATATAGATGATCATATGTTTATGTTATATGAGCTAGGCAAATGATTTATGAAAAGGATTTCCAGAATAAGAAATGTATGGTTTATTGCATTGAAGATGGCTTGATCTGATGCATATGTAAAATAGTGAGGTAATATGTTTTAATACAGTATATTGGAAAGTGGAAATGATTAAATGTCATCGGATATAGTTGGCTTGCCATAGGGTTTAAAGTGCACTATAATAAGTCGCCTTATGTGTGTCGAGGGGTTAAGAGTGTGCCATACTCCACCCTGAGAATCGCAGCGGCCGAGGGGTCAAGAGTGTGCCAATTCTCTTACTGGTGAATTTATACTTCATAACCATTGAGGGGTAGTAGTACCATTTGCTCTGGTTCACAGATGTATGTGAAGTGGTTGATGGAACCACTTAGGAAATCCAAGTATCCGATGTGTTTTCACAAATAGAAAGAATTTGTTTGGGGTCACTTGAATGCCAATATATGAATTAATGTATCATGAGTAATGGATTAGGTTTTGTATAATATGGTTTATACATGTGGTGCTCTTTAAGCTTTACTAATTTTTTGTTTTAGCATGAGGAAGCATAAATAGCCGTTTACGCTAGAAATCCATGATACATGTGTGGCAAAATGTTAAAATGTGCATGTTTTGGAAAGATAATAGAAGCATGAGATATTTTGGCATGAGATTTAATACTTGTTTGAAAGCAAATGGTTTTAAATGCATTAATGAGTGTTTTTGAGAATCCCTCACTAAGCTTTACAAGCTTACACTATCCTTTTGTATCAACGTAGAAAAGTAAGCATTTCAGACAGCAAGAAAGCAAGAAGCAATCCAAGGGCGAAGCTATTCCAAGTTGTAATTGGGAGGGTAGTTTTGGTTACTCGCTCTTTGAACATGTTTCATTTGGTATTTTGGACATGTATGAGGGTATATGACTTTTCTTGAGGGGTTGGGATGTGAATTGCATGCTTGGGTAGGGATGATATGCTGTAGCAATTTTGTGTCGTACTCCATACCTTTGCAACGTATTGGCAACGAGCTTGTTGTTGAAGTGGGTGCCTTTGTCACTGATGATAGCTCTTGGGGCTCCAAATCTTATGAAAATGTTCTTATGAAGGAACTTCAAAACTGCCTTGGAGTCATTCTTTGGTGTAGCCACTGCTTCAACCCATTTTGACACATAATCCACAGCTAACAAGATATAGTGTAACGCCCCGTATCTGGGTGATCGTAGATCGGTTTACGAAGTGTGAGCATTTTGTGCCAGTGCATACTACGTATATCTTAGACAGGTTGGCTGAGTTGTACATCTCTGAGATAGTGCGTTTGCATGGGGTTCCCAAATCTATAGTTTCGGATAGGGATTCGCGGTTCACCGCAAGGTTTTGGGTGAGTTTACATCGTGCTTTGGGAACCCGATTGAGTTTCAGTACCTCGCCAATTGGAGTGCGTGATTCAGGTTCTCGAGGATATGTTGAGGAGTTGTGTTACTGAGTACCAGTGAACTTGGGAGAAGCAGTTGCCGCTGGTGGAGTTTGCTTACAATAACAGTTATCATGCTAGCATACAGATGACCCCTTTTGAGGCGTTGTATGTTAGGAAGTGTCGTACATCCGTGTGTTGGGCAAAAGTGGGGGAAAAGTTTGTGTCTATGCCCAATGTCTTGAAAGGAACGACCGAAAAGGTAAAGTTTATATGTGAGAGCTTAAAAGCGGCTGCAGATTTCCAAAAATCCTATGAGAATTTGAAGCGTAAGGATATAGAGTACGCTGTGGGTGATAAAGTGTTTTTGAAAGTGTCGCCCTGGAAAAAGGTGTTGCGTTTTGGGCGGAAAGGCAAGCTTAGCCCGAGGTTCATTGGACCATACGAGGTCGTTGAGCGTGTGGGTCCTGTTGCGTACCGTTTGAGGTTACCTCCGGAGTTGGGAAAGATTCATGATGTGTTCCACGTTTCGGTGTTGCGGAGGTATAGGTCGGATCCATCGTATGTCATGCCAGTGGAAGAGATCGAGTTGAGACCAAACCTATCTTATGATGAGGAACTACTAGAGATTCTTGACACCAACAGTAAGGTGCTCCGTGGCAAGATAGTCGGATATGTTGAACGAGTTATCGCACCTGTTTCCTCCAGGTAAATTTCAAGGATGAAATTTCTTAAGTGGTGGAGAGCTGTAATGCCCCGATTTTAGGGTTTAGCGGTTTACTGGGTTATTAGACAGTTTGGTGGACCGGAGTAGAGATTCGAGTCGGTTTCGGGATCGTATATTTTTAGTGTTGGAAAAATTATGGAAAAATATTTAAAAGTCATTATTAATTATATATTTAATAATGGTGGAATCAATTTTGAAAAATTAGTTTTGGAAGGTGGACATTTTGGTTAGTGACCAAAATGAAAGTTTTGAAAACTGTGATTTTCTAGTGACTAAAATGAAATGGGTCAAATACTTAGAATCTGTAAGGAGCTATTTTAACAATTTGTTTATGACGGTTTCTACCTTAATTTAATTAATTTAAACATGTGCTTTAATTAATAATTAAAGTGGATTTTGTTAAAAGGGTGGTTATCTTTTCTTAAACAAAAATCACGTCATTTTTTCTCTCAACTTTTTCTCTCTATTCTCTCCTCAGCCAAACACTCAGATTTCATCAAATTTCCAGAGGTGAGGTGGTTTCTAACTTGATTTTATTGTTCCAAATTGTTTTAGAAAGATTGTTTATACAAAATCTCACATTAATCTTGTGATTTCTTAGCTTTTCACAAATCAATTCAGGGAGAAACTTCACAATAGGGGTAAGGTCTGATATCTCCTCTATTGTATGGTTCTTTATTGAAATTCTCAAGCATTTGATCATTGCTTTTGCATTTCTAATCTGATTTTGATGATTTTCTAATGATTTAATGAGATCTTTGGGGAAAATGTGTTGATTCGGGAATTGAATCTGATTTCCAGTATGTAATGGTGATTTGACTCATATTTTGGATGTTTAACAATGTTGATAAGTGAGTCTCTATTTGTTTAGGTTGTTAGTTTTGAGGTTTTGTGTTGAAATTGTGGTTGTTAGGTTGCTGGAGGTGGTAGGTTGTCTTGGATCTATTTTTAGGTGTGTTTTGCTGTTGAAAATGATGCTAGGTTGATAGATGTTGGCTGGGTTGTTAATCAAAGTGCTTTGGTCTTGATTTCGGTTGTTGTAGAGGGTTAATTGTGAGGGTGTTGTGGAAATCCGAGAAGGATTATGTTTGATGTGTTTAGAATGCATTATGATTCATTAATCCTTTGTTGTTGTGTGGTAAAAATATGAGAGGTCGATCTGGAGGTGTTTGGAGAAGCGTAGGTGACTTCATATGCTTGTTTGCGCGTCAGCGAATCAAATTTTAGCGTATCGGTGAGTGAAAATGTGGTTTAAAGCATTTTGATATGTTGGAACAGAGTTATGGGAGTTAAGGTAGAGCTTGAAACTCTTACCTAGACTCGTAAGTAAGTAAAGTGGTTTTACCCTCTCAGTCGTGCTAGTGTTTGACGGTTTTATGCACTTGTTTTAATTTACATGTTACTACTGTTTAAACATGTTTTAAAGTATTTTATATACTATTTTTAATCATGAAATGATGAAGGATGCACATGGTAAGTGATCCTTGTAAGTATGTGGTTCATACTTGTGTTTTAAAGCATGGTTGTTGCTTTGGAAATGGCAGGTTTAATGCTTGTTAAAAACAGTGAGCTAAATGTTATTTGGTTAATTATATTGGCAAGTGATGTGGTTTTAAAATTGTTATCGGATAGAGTTGGCCGGCCATAGGATTGAGTGCACTGTAAATAAGTCGCCTTGGATGTCGAGGGGTTTATACGGTGTACTGAATGCTCCATCCAAGTACCCTAATGGTAGAGGGGTTAAACGGCATCGAATACTCCCCTTAGTGGATTAAGCGTCTAACCGATGATTGGGGTGGATGTCCTCGTGTGTTGTTATTGTACCCGATTGTTAATGTACCGTGATTGTAATTGTATCGCTATTCCGGTTGAGATGGCTTGAAGTGTTGGGTTAACACTTGTTAAATCTGTGTATCCGATGAACTCTTTTGTTAGTGGACTTGTTATTGATCACTTGAAAGCCAATATAATTGTTAATGTATCATTGACATGTCTTATGTTGTATAATGTGATTTATACATGTTTCTCCTTAAGCTTTGCATTTGGTAGTAATGCATGGGAAGTCTTAAGTAGAGGGTTAGAAATGGGATTTGCAGTTGATTAATGATACATGTAGCATATGGTTTATTACGCTGGTTTAATGATATAAAGGCCATGTTTTCAAAAGGGGCATGATGATGATGTTTTTAAAGGATGATGTTAAATAAATGGTTTTAAATGCATTGATGGTGGTTGTTTTGAGCATTCCTCACTAAGCCTTGTGTGATTCCGCTCCTGTTGTCTATCAATGCAGATAATTGAGGTCTTGGAAGGCAGCAAGAACCAAGGGGATCTTGGCAAGACTTGTTTCCAAAGTAGGTCTTGGTTTAGACTATAATGAATAAGGGCAATGGGGTACCTATTGTGTTTTGGGAGATGTTTTGTGGAACTCCCTGTTTGAGCATAATTCTTTAGTTGCTCTTGGGTTGTAAATGGCCTTTAAAGTTTGTTTTGATGCTGGTTTACCTTTTTGACATGTTGCTTGAATAGACATTAGGAAGCATGCCTATAGATTCCCCTTTTGATGCTTGATACTTGTTGTGCTATAAGAATGAAGTTGCTAGTTGGCTTGTGATACGTATGGCATGTTGGTATGGTTTTATAAGCATGTTGGAATAGTTTGAGAATATTTTTGAGATGAAAAAACAGCAAATTGTGGCATTACAGGTCCAGGCGTACCGATACGCGGGGGACCGTATCGGTACGACTAGACATTTTCTTGCCTGACGGATCGGTACGCGTAAGGGAGTACCGATACGCCTAGGTGATTTTTGGCCTGGCGTACCGATACGGATAATGGTGTATCGGTACACGTTCTAGCCTCTAGAATTTCACTTTTTCAATCCAAACCCGTGTACCGATACCCATGTAACTGTACCAGTACGTATATTAAAAAGATTCAAAAGTTAGGTAAGTTCATTATGGCGTATCGATACCTGCCATGGTGCATCAGTACAGGCAATTTATGTGTATCGGTACGGTGACACCTGTACCGATACCCGATGCCGTTTTCTGTAATGTTGGCATGGCAGTTTTGCTTTCTTTGCATTGTAGTCCCTGAATCTTGTCCATGCGATTGTATGAGCTTGAATGATAAATTTGAGATGAATGATCAGAACCTGACTAATTAATGATTGGTATATTAAAAGTCTCTTAAATCCTGCAAATTTCCTGTATTTGCAATTTGGTCCCTAAATTGCAAATATGATCAATTGGATGTCAAAATGATGCCCGATTGAGGTGGGGTTATACCTGAGTGATGCATGTACACGTAGGACTAATAATTGGCATCAAGACAAGATAAAAAGAGAAAAAATGGACCGAGTTTTGCTGAATCTCTTCGGTTTGCTGCGGCAAACCTAATGTAGCTTCCTCGATTTGGTCTGGCGGCTAGACCGGGTCAAGGGGGTTACATATAGAGATCTCGAAACGAAGATGGGAAGGGTCCCATGAAGTCAATTCCCCATACATCGAAAAGCTCCATTTCCAAGATTTTTTGTAATGGCATTTCATGTTCCCAGCCACTTGGCATCGATCACAAGACTTGTAAAATTCGTGTGCATCTTTGAAAAGTGTTGGCCAATAAAAACCTGATTGTAGAACCTTTGTAGTAGTCCTAGATCCTCCGAAGTGTCCACCACATGAGGATGAATGGCAATGGAAAAGGATTTCTTTTTGCTCTTCTTCGGGAACACACCTTCGAATCATTTGATTAGCACATTATTTGAATAAATAAGGCTCATCCCAGAAGTAGAATCGCACATCATGTCTAAATTTCTTTCTTCCCTGACTATTCAAATCAAGAGGCAAAATTCCACTAACATGAAAGTTAACAATATCAGCATACCACGGAATTGTTGTAGCAAATAATATTTTCTCATCGGGGATTTCCTCCTTGATTTATATTTTTTCATTAAATTGGATCTTATTTTCTAGCCTAGAAAGATTATTAGCAACTTGAATTTTAGTACCCCTTATTTCCCTAACCTCTAGGTCGAATTCTTTCAAAAGAAGTATCCACCTAATAAGTCTAGGTTTAGCATTTTTTTAGTTACTAAGTTCTTAATGGTAGAATGATCAGTGTGGACAATGATTTTAGTGCCTATCAAGTATGCTCTAAACTTATCAAATGCAAACACAACGGCCAACAATTCTTTTTCAGTGGTTGTGTAATTGATGTGTGCATCATTTAAAGTGCGACTAGCGTAATAGATGATATAGAAGATATTACCTCGATGCTGTCCAAGTGCTGCTCCCACCGCATAGTCACTTGTGTCACACATAAGCTCAAATGGTAAGGTCCACTCCGGGGGGTAACAATGGGTGCTGAGATAAGCTTTTCCTTGAGCTCCTTGAATGCACAGTGGCAATCTTCATCAAATACAAATGGTTGGTTTTGTTGTAGCAAAGTGCACAACGGCTTAGAGATTTTGGAGAAGTCTTTTATGAACCTCCTATAAAAGCAAGAATGTCCTAAGAAACTCCGAATGCCTTTCACCGTGGTGGGAGGAAGAAGCTTCTCAATCACTTCAACCTTTGATTTGTCTACTTCAAATCCCCTTTGTGATATCTTGTGCCCTAAAACAGTCCCTTCGGCCACCATAAAATGACACTTCTCCCAATTTAGCACCAAGTCTGCTTCTTCACATCGTTTGAGTACCTTAGCTAAATTACCTAAGCATGACTCGAAATCATTTCCTAAAACTGAGAAATCATCCATAAAAATTTCCAAAAATCTTCAACCATGTCAGAGAAGATAGCTAGCATGCATATTTGGAAAGTGGCTGGAGTATTGCAAAGTCCAAAGGGCATCCTTCGAAATGCTTAAGTACCATAGGGGCATGTGAAAGTTGTCTTCTGTTGATCTTCTGATGCTATAGCAATCTAGTTGTACCCTGAATACCCATTGAGGAAACAATAAAAGGACTTCCCCGCCAGTCGAACTAGCATTTGATCAATGAAAGGGAAGGGAAAATGGTACTTCTTAGTTGCCTTGTTGAGCTTCCTATAGTCCATGCAGATTATCCAACCCGTGACAGTCCTTGTTGGTAAGAGTTCATTGTCCTCATTGCTTATCACTGTCATGCCTCCTTTCTTCGGTATACATTGTACTGGGCTGACCCATGAACTATTGGAAATTGGGCAGATAATTCCAGCATTTAACCACTTGATTATTTCCTTCATAACTACAATTTTCATGACTGGATTAAGCCTTCTTTGGGGCTCAATTGAATTGTTGTGACATTCATCAAGTAGTATTTTGTGCATACAAATTGTAGGGTTTATTCCCTTCAAATCAACCATAGTCCAGCCCAAAGCTTTTTTATGTTGAGATAGCAGATATATCAAACTACATTCTTCCACAGGTTGAAGACTAGAGGAAATTATCACAGGCAAGGTTTCATTTTCACCCAAATAAGCATATTTAAGGTGTGATGGTAAAGGCTTTAATTCTACATTGGGTGCATGCTCAAGTAAAGGTTTCGGAGGGATAAATTCAACAAAATCTAAATGTTCAAATTGCATACCTAAACTAGCTGCGAGGAGGCTAGTTTGCTGCACCTCCAATAGGAACTCCTCTTTGACATCTTCATTAAGCATCAAATAATCTTCAATCTCTGAAAAATTGCTACAGTGAAATTCTGTAGCTTCTTCTTTGTCCATAGTGTATAAGTCCTAAAGACATTGACACTCTTCTGATTCATCCACATATTTGAGGGTATTAAAGACATTTATGGTTACCCTCTGATTAGCTACTCTCATGGTGAATTCACCCTTTTCACAGTCAATCAAGATTCGGCCTGTGGCTAGGAATGGTCACCCCAAAATAATAGGTGCATTATCATCAGCTTCATAATCAAGAATGAGAAAGTTCACTGGAAAAACAAATTTATCCACCTTTACCACAACATCTTCAATTCTTCCTTCTAAACGAACATATGATCGGTCAGCCAATTGTAAAATAACAGTTGTAGGTTGTATATTCCCCATACCGAGCTTCTTGAAGACTGACTTGGGCATGAGTTTCACACTAGATGCAAGACCGCATAAAGCTCTTCCCACATAGTTATCTCCAATCGAGCATGGGATGATAAAACTGCCTGGGTCCTTCTGTTTGGTGACAATTTACTCAACACGGAGTAGCACTCCCTTGCTGTAGCAATTGTCTCATGCCTCTCAATTTTCTCTTTTTTGTGACTATATCTTTGAGAAATTTTGCATAAGTAGGTATTTGATCAATGGCCTCAAAAAATGGGACATTGATATAAAGCTGGTCTAAAATACCCACTAACTTTTGGAACTGAAGATCTTCCTTTTGTTTCTTCAATCTTTGAGGGAAGGGTGATGGGGGTCTAACTTCTTGCTCGATTGTTGGTGGAGTATCTTTTGCTGTAGCAATATGTGGATTCTCATTGGTGGGTTCACTTATTGAACCCTCATGCTCGTTCTTCTTTAGAGATAAATCCCTTTGTGCCCCAGGTTCTTATTCAGTAGTTTTGGAGTTAGATTCATCCGTTTTTCTCCCCCCAAATTTGTCTCCCTTGTTGAGTTGAGTGCCACTCCTTAAGGTGAGTGCACTACACTGCTCCTTACCATGAGGTTTAGTGATTTCAGTATCACTGGTAAACTGCCTTGAGGTTGAACATGTAAAGCTTGTGCAATTTGTCCTACTTGGGTTTCCAATGCCCTCAAAGATGAACTATGGCCTTGCAATAACGCTCCTTGACTTCTTATAGACACAACATGGTCTTGAAGTAAGCCTTTAGTGGTAGTCATAAAGTTTTGCAAAATAGCTTCCAAAGTATTGTTGTTCGATGAAGAAGCTAAACCCTTGCTAGTATTTTGCCACAGCATAAGTTGTTGAAAACCTGAGGGTTCAGTCACTTTCTGGTGTTGATTCGAGCTGCTGGTGTGATGTCCCTAATTTCCCCAAGAAAGATTAGGATGCTGATGCCATCCAGGATTGTAAGTATTTGAATAAGGGTTGTGATTGTTCCTATTATAGTTCCCCACATAGTTAGTATATTCGTGGTTCTATGGGCACTCACTCAGACGGTGATTTCCATCACAACGAATACAAGTAGTTGCTACCTTGACTCCCTTCACCTCATTAGGAAGTTGAAGATTCTTCAACATATTTGTAATAGTAGACAATTGAGCTAAAACTGATTCATTATGTTCAAGCTCTCTTGTTCCCTGAGTCTTCCTCCCTGTTCCTAGTCTTGTAGTGGGAAATTGGTAGTCATTGTTTGCTATCTTATCGAGGATGTCAAATGCTTCTTCGAGTGATTTGTCTAGCAACGTACCATTTGATGAAGTGTCCAGCATCATTCTTGTTGCATTGACACCATTGTAGAACATCACTAATTGCGTCCAATCATGAAAACCATGATTCGAACATTTACGAAGTAGTCCCTTATATCGATCCCAGCACTCGTACATGGATTTGTCATCAGCATGACGAAAAGAAGCAATCTCATTCCTTAATTGGGTGTTCATGTTGGGTGGATTATACCGCAGCAAAAATCTCTTACACAAGTTTGTCCATGTTTCCATAGATCTAGCGGGGACTCCACTCAACCATGCTCGTGCTTTATCGCGCAATGAATAAGGGAATAACTTAAGTTTCAACACGTCTTCGTGCACACCTTGCTGTCTAAAAGAATCACAAACTTCCAAGAAAGCACGGATGTGTTGCCTTGCATCTTCATGAGGTGATCCCCCAAATTGCCCAATGGAGTTCATCATGTTGAACATCACCGGTTTAAGTTCGAATTGAGCTGCTTAAATCTCATGAGCTACAATTCCAGGGTTGAGATCCTCCAGGATAGGGTTTAAATGGTCTCTAATAGCACGTGGGTGAGCTATAACTCCCTGATTTGTTGCAGCATTAGGATCTTGCGGATTCTCAGTTGGATGAACCCCTTAGTTTTGAACTCTATACATGGTTCCTTGGGCTCTTTGTAACTGTCTCCTTTTCCGAAAAAGATGTTCAATCTCAGGAACGAAAGGTGATAATGGTTCCTCAAGTCTTCCTCGGGTCATACGATAGCACAACACCTGCAAAAAGGTAAACAAAAACAGCAAATAAATCTAATCAAAAAGAAGAATAAAATGGTGCAACAACTAAACTTAAAATAACCAATTGCCAATCCCCGGCAACGGTGCCAAAAACTTATTGCGTGTGTAGATGTACTATAAATGATACGAAAATGGTGCAAGTATGCACATCGAACAAGTAATAAAGTGATGAGTAAGATCGTCTCCACAGGGATTGGAGGTATTTCAAGTGAGGTTTAAGCACGCAAAATAGAAACTGAATATTGAATAAAAGAGTTGATATGAGCAATTGAAAGAAATGTTGTAGCAAAAAAGTGTAATAACAACTGGAGTAATATGATAAGACTTCAAACGTCCTCACACGTGCGGAAACTCTCAAACGGATGACAGGCTGGGTTTACCAAGGAATCTTATATCTAGCTTTCGTGAATGACTAACAATTTCCAGCTTATAAGACACTCGACAAGCTTCTATAGGTGCTTCTAAACAATTATCATGTAATCAAACCGAATCAAACTATAATTCGATTTCTAAACACAAGCTTTCATACATATATCATCCAAGTTACTCTAATTTCCATGTAGCATCTTAACAATTATCATCAATTTTTAATCTAATTCTCAATGAGCAATTTGACTTATAAAGGTGAAAAGAGGAATAGTTTACCGTCCTCTTGGACTTGAAATGAGTGTTCTTCCTGAATTTAATAAAATTCGTGTATGGATCTTCATGATTTCATGAAGAATTCTCTCACCATCTACCCCAAATTTTGCTTCGATTAAACTAAAGGAAGAAGATAATTTTCCTTCTACAAAGTCATAACCGAATCCCCCATTTTCCACATAGCTAACATGCTGAATGACATGTGTTTAGGTCCTAAAGATTTGAAAATTTAGCATGCAATTCAAAGATTAAAACATTTCCCATTCGATCCTTTGCACATTGAGCGCCCCTTCTTTCTTTTCACTCATTTTAGTCCTTATGAATATATATACATATATATCTATATATTTATAATAGTTGCCCTAATGCATTTTAGGACAACTTCTTAGAAACCAAAAGTGGTATCATTCTTCTAGACCTAGTTTCGGGATATTACACCATCGATGTTACAATTGATCAAGGAAAAACAACTGTATGATGATTCATTGGTACCTCATGTTAAGGATATTAAGGATGGTAATCAGATGAATTTTTGTTTTAATGATGAGGGTGATTGTGCTTTAAGAGTTGAGTGGTTGTGCCGAAAGATGAGGAGTTAAGGCACACAATTTTGACTGAAGCCCATTCTAGTCCTTTTGCTATGCATCCCGGAAGTACAAACATGTATCAATATTTGAAGAATGGGTATTTTTGGGTTGGTTTGAAGAGGGATGTGGCGGATTTTGTTGCTCGATGTATGGTATGTCAGCGTGTTATGGCTGAGCATCAGTTTCCACCTGGATTGTTGCAACTGTTAAGGATTCTAGAATGGGAGTGGGAGAGAATTACCATGGATTTTGTGACCGGATTGCCTTTGATTCCATCAAAGAAGAATTCTGTGTGGGTGATTGTTGATAGGTTTACGAAGTGTGCACGTTTTTTGGCTGTGCATACAACGTATACTTTAGATAAGTGGCAGAGTTGTATATTGTTGAGATTGTGAAGTTGCATGGGGTGCTTAAGTCCATCATATCAGATAGGGATCCACATTTTACAATGAGGCTTTGAGAGTGTTTGCATAGAGCCTTGGGTACGCGATTGAATTTTAGTACTTCGTATCATCCTCGAACGGATGGTCAATCTGAACGCGTTATCGAAGTATTGGAGGATATGTTGCAGTGTTGCATCATTGATTTCCAAGGAACGTGGGAGAAGCAACTACCGTTGGTAGAGTTTTCTTATAACAATAGTTATTAGGCTAGTATTCAAATGGCTTCGTATGAAGCTTTGTATGTCAAGAAGAGTCGTACGCCACTTTTTTGGTCTAAAGCATGTGAGAAGTATGTTTCTTTGCCTGATGTGCTGGAAGGCACTAATGCGAAGGTGAAGCTTGTTAGTGATCGGTTGAAAGAAGCTTTGAATCGGCAAAAGTCTTATGCTGACTTGAAGCTTCAGGAGATTGAGTTTGTGGTTGAAGATAGAGTGTTTTTGAAGGTTTCATCTTGGAATAAGGTAATGAGGTTTGGACATAAGGGTAAGTTGAGTCCAAGGTTCATTGTGTTTTATGAGGTGCTATAGCGTGTTGGAATAGTTGCTTATAAGCTAAGGTTACCTATGGAGTTGGAGAAGATACATGATGTTTTCCATGTATCGATGCTTCGGAGATATAGATTGGACCCATCGCATGTGATCCCTATTGAGGAGATTGAGTTGAATATGGATTTGACCTACGATGAGGAACCATTGAAAATCTTAAATTCTAGCAGCAAAGTCCTTCATGGGAAGACCGGAAAGACCATTGAGTTGGTAAAGGTGTTGTGGCGACATCGTGCTGTAGAGGAAGCCACGTGGAAAAGTAAGGAGGACATGAAGAAGTAGTTCCCTTATCTTTTTCTGTTAGGAAAATTTTGAGGATGAAATTTCTTAAGAGGGGGAGAGTTTTAATGACCCGAATTTGGGCCTATACGGTAGCTAGCTAGATTAGACGGTTCAAAGGAACCGGATTAGGCGATTTGAGCTAGTTTCGGGAATTAATTCACAATAAATTACTTTTGGATAAAGTTAATTATGGAAAAATATTAGAAAATGTTTAATTGATATACTAAGGGTTTTGGAAAACTTAATTTGAGGAAAGAAAATCATATTTAGGGGCATTTTGGTTTGGTGACTAAAATGTAAAGTTTTCAAAACTATTTTGGTGACTAAATCGTAAAAGGGTCAAAACTTAGAATCTTTAAGAGCTAATTTACCAATGTTTTTAATCAGACTTTTCCCTTAATTTAGGTTATTTTGAAATGTTTTTTTAAAGGCTAATAAATAAAAATAAAAGAGCTTTATTTAAAAGGATTTCTATTAACCAAAATCATTTTCTTACGTAACAACTTTTGCTCTCAACTTTTCTCTCAACTCTCTCAGTAGCCAAACTATCAACTTCACTCTAAAATGTCCATGAATCATCTCTTTTGATTTCCTAATTGATTTCTTTGATTTCTACATCAAATCCTACTTGCTTTCTTGGAGAATTCATTTAAATCATGCAAATTAAGAGGAAAGTCAACTAGTAGAGGTGATTTTTGTTACTCTCCTCTAATCAGAGATTCTTTACTGAAATTCACAAGTTCTTGATCATTTACAATTGATTTTTGTTATGCGCTTATGAATAAATCATGATTAAATGGTTTTAATCGAGTTTTGATAAGAAATGTGGTAGATCTTGGTAATATATCTGATTTGTGTTGATTCTAATTGATATGGATCACATGTAGAATATGTTTTAGTGTTATGAGAAGAAATTAAAAAAAAAATCCTAAAACTAAGTGAATTGCTAATCTTCTAGGTTGTAAATAGTTAGATTTTAAAGTATTCTTGGTGTTAAAAGGTGTTGGAGCTATAAGGTTGTTAGATTGATTATTTTAGATGTGGAACGATGCTGTTAAGATGTTAAAATCATTAGGTTAAGGGTGGACTTTGTTTTGTTTGGGTTCAGTGAAGTTTTTGGTTGTTCTTGGAAGACGAATGATGATTTTTAATGAGGTGAAGTTGAGAAATAGATGTTGCTAGGATTAGAAAAGCATAGAAATGCATTAATCCTCTATTTTTTGTGTGGGTAAAATAGGGGAGATGAATCCTTTAGCAATTGGAGAGGTTTCAGAGGCTTTGGAAGCTTGATTTTACATCGGTAAGTGTAGCTTTGTGTTATCGGTGAGTGGAAACGTGGTTTACAGCTTATTAAAGGTTTGAAAGTGATTTTGGGAGTTTAGATTAAGTTTGAAACATTTGTCTAAGCTTGGAAGTAAGTATTAGACATTCTCGCTCTCGTTTTCTGTTTTGCAAAAGACAATCTCATGTACATGTTTATGATTTGGATTACTTACTGTTATATGCATGTTTTGAAATGAGATATGATATAGATAATCATATGTTTATGTTATATGAGCTGGGAAAATGATTAGTGAAAAGGATTTTGAGAATGAGAAATGCATGGTTTATTGCATTAAAGATGGTTTGATTTGATGCATATGTGAAATAGTGAGGTAATATGTTTTAATAGAGTATATTGGCAAGTGGCTATGATTAAATGTTATTGGACATAGTTGGCATGCCATAGGGTTTAAAGTGCACTATAATAAGTAGCCTTATATGTGTCGGGGGATCAAGAGCGAGCTATGCTCCACCATGAGAATCGTAGCAGTCGAGGGGTAAAGAGTGTGCCAATGCTCACGCTGGTGGATTTATACTGCATAACTATTGAGGGGTAGTAGTATCATTTTATCTAGTTCGAGGATGTATGTGGAGTGGTCGAAGGAACCACTTGGGAAATACGTGTATCTGATGTGTTTTCACAAATAGAATGAATTAGTTTTGGGTCACTTGAATACCAATATATGAATTAATGTATCATGAGTAATGGATTATGTTTTGTATAATATGGTTTATACATGTGGTGCTCTTTAAGCTTTGCTATTTTGTTGTTTTAGCATGACGTAGCTTAAATTGAGGTTTATGCTAGAAATCCATTATACATGTGTGGCAAAATGTTAAAATGTGCATGTTTTGGAAAGACAATAGAAGCACGAGATGTTTTGGCATGATAATTGATACTTGTTTGAAAGCAACAGGTTTTAAATTTATTGATGAGTGTTTTTAAGAATCCCTCACTAAGCTTTATAAGCTTACGCTCTCCTTTGCATCAATGTAGAAAAGTAAGCATTTTGGACCGCGAGCAAGCAAGAAGCAATCCATGGGCGAAGCTATTTCAAGTATGGTTTTATAAATGTTACGTAGTAATAAAAGGGCAATGTAACCAAGTTGTAATTGTGAGGGTAGTTATGGTTACTCCCTATTTGAACATGTTTCATTTGGTATTTTGGACATGTATGAGGCTATATGACTTGTCTTGAAGGGTTGGGTGTGAATTGCATGCTTGGGTAGAGATCATGCCTATAGGATCTTTGTTTGGATTTGCTATGCTTTGAATGACCTTCCAGCATGCTTGTTAAAATGTTATTTGAAATGACTTATGGTGTTTGTTGGATGTTTAAAGCATGTTAGATTGAGAAAAAATGTTATATGTCCGACCAAAAGGTCATTACAGACCAGGTCATACCATTACAGGTCCTCAAGGATCGGTACGCAGGGTCTGTCTCGGCTCAAAATTGTGAAAAATTGCACATGGATATTGGTACGCCTGGTAACTGTATCGTTACACACCTCGAAAAAATACACTAGGTGTCGGTACATGGGTAACTATATTGGTACACCGTTTTGCTACTAGAATCCCCTATTTTGATATCGAACTACTGATATTGGTATAGACAACGGGTGTATCGATACATTGTCTGTTATTTCTAGTAGTACGCATTTAGACAAGATAAAAAAGATAAAATGGGTTGTTTTCTCTAAGTAAGTCATTCGGGTTCGTCTCGACGAACCCAATGTAGCTTGCTCGGTTCGGTCTAGCATCTAGGCTGGGCCAAGGGGGTTACAGTATTCTTGAGAGATTCAGAAGATCAATTAAGGAGATTCACATATGCCATGGATCAACAATTAATTCATATGGATAATGAAATCACAAGGCAAAAGGACGAGGAACTATGTAAAGATAGCCATCCGATGTGTGAGGAACAACAAAAACCTCCAAGTTGAGAGCATGCAAATAAGGAAGCATGCAAATTGAGGAGCCTGAACATAGCAATGCCATGACAACTCTCAGTGAGGCTGAGAAAAGTGATGCTACAGCAAATTCTGAAGAATCGAATGCCTAGAATGTTACAACGTTAATGCTGAAGCAAGAATCTATAGATTGCTCTTATCCACCTTTGCCATGGTTGTAACACCCCTTCCCGACTCCATAATTGTGCACAAGAAAGAGATGTCACAAAAACTTTCTCGAACCGTAACATATTTATAATTCGGTAAAAATTTGTTTTATAAAGGAAAATATTACAATTTAACTTTTATTTAAAAATCTAATTAATCGCGTAAAGTTAAAACTTTATATTTTCTTCTTCAAATCAAATTTAATTTCAGGTAGCAACGTATTAATTTAAGTTAACTTTATATAATTAGTGAAACTGCCTGATTCAAAATTCATCTAGATTTCAAATAAAATACAATTTATATCAGAGCTCGCATAACCTTTTAATAAACATGACAACTAGTGAATATCAAATAACCTCAAATATTATATTACTGATACTGATGTACCTATTATTGACAGATGATGTCAACTAGTGCTCCTTACTCCAAACGCTCCACTTTTCCTACGCATGAAACAGTCACACGCTAAGTATTTACTTATTGAGTCAATAATTCGAATTCAAGTGCAATTGTCATAATATCAATATTAAAAATTAACAATGCATATGATCACCTTACCATTACATGCTCGTTAACATAAATAAATATGTAATAACATATATGTATGTTAAAGTGATAAGATTAGATCTTATCAATACCGTTGTCATTTCCATCTGTAAGCTTTCAATGCTTACCAATACCTTTTTCCATTTCTATCTGCAAGCCTTCAAGCTTATCTTCCTTTTTTTATTTAGCCCAAGGTATCAAATTAAGAGATTCTATGTACACGAGTCACCCCCTATACTTACTTGAGTATAGTTTATTATTGCACTCTACCGGGAGTGCTTAGCACAGAAGTGCTTTGGTATACTTACCGGAGTATACCATTAATGAAATTTGCACTTTACCTAAAGTGCTTAGAATATTTATACAGTTGTTTATGACTCTATGGATATCCAACTATACTGTCAAATCTCTATATCATACATTGGGCTTTATATCATCAATCTATTTTATCAATGGCAACATATATCAATATATATAAATATATCAACATTGGGCAGTTCATACCCTAAATAACATTTCAGTTTCATCAATGTAAGTAATCAAATGATCAATGCATTTTATTTCTCAAATATTAACATATTACGATATGTCAATCATATACTCAATGACATGAATATCATGACAACAATAATTTAGGGTAGGCTCATCGCAAGCCATTCCAATCATGTATAAAATATCAATGTAGTATGACATGTATGCAATTACACTCACCTGGGCCATTTATTTGTATGCTTCACTAAGTCCTCTTTAATCTTTTTTTTCTTCATTACCCATCGAACCTCTCTTGGTTCAAACTTGAACTTCATAAATCAAATAAAAGGGAATATTTGTTAGATCCCAATCTAACAATATCTTAGACGTATTGTTAATATAATCACCTGAACATAACATTTAAAAATGTTTTCCTTTCTTCCTTGTATTGTTCAAAATTTATTACGGTCCTTAATGAATAATTTGAACATTCAACAACTATTCATACTCTAAATGTTCCAATTCTTCTATTTCAAAATCATTCGAGTTATTTTCCATAAAGTTTCAAACTTTACTAATGTGACATTTTAATCACTAATTTTACCAAGGTACTTGAATTTAAACTTAATTCAAGTAATCACCTATTACCAATAATTACAACACTTTCCCTTTTATTTTCCATTTGACCGAATTGGTCACTAAACTTTGGAAAGTTTGAAATTCTCCCATTTTAGACCTAACTAAGCTTGAATCATCAATTCTAGCTCATTTTAATCTATGCCACCATCAAAACAATAATTTCCAAAATAATCCTCTATTTCCCCTTTCTTGCCAATATGGTCATTTTTCATCGTTTCAAGCAAATTTGATCATATTTTCCATAATGGCTCTTTAATCGTTCTTCAACAAAATAATTCCATAATATCCTTTTAATTTTCTCAAAATGCCGAGTAGGTCCTTAAACTTTTCAAAATTTTCAATTTGGTCCTAAATTGTCAATTCAAGCTTGAAATATAATTTTCTACCCATTTCCATCATCAAATAATTTTTTACCGAATTGGTCGTTCACTATTCAAAATTGATTTTTTGATCCAATTGGCATTCTATTATGGTAAAATAAACTTTTCATCATAAATACATCATTTCCCCCATTAAATAAAAATTGAAGAATAATCCCCCCAAATTTTCAACATTTTCGAATTGGTCACTAAACTTTCCAAATGGGGATTTTTCATTCTAACATAAAAATTAAGCTTCTTGAATCACAATTACTTCAATTTCATCATCAATTCCATAATCCTAATTAAAACCTTAAATTTCAAGATTAGGGTTTATTACTTTCAACATGGAATTAACTTGATTCCAAGCTTGTTTTCATCAAAACTAAGCTTAATTCATCATCTACTACTTAATTTCAATCATAATCCATGAAACCCTAATTTCTCTCTCTTCAAACCCTAATTCAAACTTCATAATTCCATGCAATTTTACTTTCAAAATGTAGAGAATGAAGAGTAGATTACTTTACCTCAAAGAGCCTTGCTTAAATTCTGGATCGAAAGCCTTGAATTTTGAACTAGAAAATTTTCTTTATTTTTCCCTATATTTTTCTCCAAGATTTGAAATTGGGAGGAAGAAGATGAGCTTTTATTCATCAAATTTGACTTATATTCTAATAGAGAATAACAATTTGCCACTTGTCACTTTAAAAATGAATTTAAAATTTATTTTTTTCTCTTTCCAAAAATACCCCTCTAACTAAATGGAAATTACAATTAGTTCAAATTTATGCCACTCCATTACTTTTGAAATAGATTGGTTCCAATCCAACCGGCCATCATCATTAAATAATCATAAAATATTATTTATAATTTTTGTTCGATCCAATTTCTCGATTTTTACCTTCAATGATTTTTCCTTTATCGAATTAGCAACTCTAATTCAGGAATCACATATTTCCTGATTTCCGTAAATAAATTCATATTTTCATACAAAATTCTTTATCTTAATAAAGTCATTGACTCGATCCAAACATATCGATAATAACCCAAAATCTCTATTGGGTAACATCTTTCTTGAAAATCCTTCATTAAGCATTTATACGAATCTTTCCTACTTCTTCTGAGTCCTTTTTACTAATCAAAATACTGATATATGACACTTCCCAGAAGGTTACCCATAACTTTTCTCTAATTTTAGCACGCTTAACAATTTTATTCGATTAAAATTCAATATTTTCTACTGCACCCTAACTTCCAAAATTATTACCAAAATACTTATACTGATCGAATTTATCGTTATACTGAATAAAAATTATTCTTGGGAAAATTTACACTTAGGTCCCTAAACTTTTACCAACTTTTCATTTTGGTCACTAATTTTTATTTTTTGTCATTTTAGTCACTAAGTTAGCCTTATGCCAAAACCTTAGTACTAAATGACCCTTGCATAACTTAGCAAGATTTTCGGGGTATTACAATTCCTCCCCCTAAAAAAATCCGTCCTAGAATTTTACAACGTACTTGATTCAAAAAAATTCGAATATTGCTTTTTCATGTTCTTCTTAATTTTTCAAGTGGCCTCCTCAATCTTGTGGTTTCTCCAAAGAATTTTGACCACACAAATTTTCTTGTTCCTTAATTCTTTAACTTTATATACTAAAATTTTCACTGGTTTTTCTTCATATGTCAAATCTAGTTGTAACTCAATTTCCTCAGGAGTGATGACATGAGAAGGATCTGACCAAGATCTTCATAGCATAGATACATGAAATACATCGTGTAGTTTTCTTATCACTGGTGGTAGGCTAACTATTAAAACAATGGCCCTACTCTTTTCAAGATCACATATGGTCCAATAAATCTGGAGCTAAGCTTTCCTTTTATCCAAATCGTAACCTTTTCTTCTAGGTTAATACCCTTAGAAACACCTTATAAAAATTCTATGGAAACTTTAAGCTTATTCTGAATAATTCTCACTTTGTTCTCCATTTTTAGAGTTAGATCAACTCCATTTTCCTTCGAACTACTTTGTACATTTTGGTCATGTAGCTCAAACTAATTAAGTGGAGCCTTACATCTTCTTCCAGACAATACTTCAAATGGTGTCATTCTGATGCTTTCATGGTAACCATTATTATAAGCAAATTCAGCTAAAGGAAGATACATTTTCTACGATCTTTCCAATTCAATTACACAAGCCGCTAACATATCTTTAAAATTCGGATAGTTCATTCTGATTGTTCACCTATTGAGGATGAAAAGTTGTGCCAAAATAGAGTCGAGTACCCAAGACTTTATGTAAAGATTTTCAAAATCTTGAAGTAAACCTTGAATCTCTTTCAGATACTATTGAAATAGATACTCTATGTAGCCGAACTATCTCCTTAATACATAACTCAGCATACTTGTCCATAGAATAATATATTTTAAACAGGAATAAAGTGTACTGATTTAGTCAATCTGTCAACTATTACCCAAGTTGAATCTTTCTTATTTGGTATCAAAGGTAGCCCTATTACAAAATCTATGGTTACTCGTTTCCCTTTTCCACTAAGGAATGGAATTCAATTACAACAATCCAGAAGGCACCTGATGTTATGCTTTTACTTGTTGACATGTCAAGCATTTAGAAATAAACTCAGTTATAAATCTTTTCATGCTTGACTACCAATATTAATCTTAGGTCTTGATACATCTTGTTTCCACTTGGATGCATAGTCAAAGACTATATTGTGCCTCAAACAGAAATTATTTCTTCAATTCTTCATCAATCGAAATATAGATTTTTGCTCGATAACACAAGCATCTTTCAAATTAACTTTAAAGTCTTTGGTTTCACCATTTTCCACTTGTTTGAACCTTGATAACACTTCTCATCTTTTCTTTGAAAATATTTTTATTCATTCAAATAAATGATACATCTTCCCTTAGTATCTTGGTCATTGGAGAAACAGTCATTGAAAGATTCTTTACAAACGTTTTATAGTAATTAGCTAATCTCAAGAAACTTCGAACCTCTGATTTATTCTTTGGTATTTTCCAATCAACTATAGCACATACCTTCTTGGGATCCAATCTTATTCATTTTTCCGCAACCTTATGACCAAGAAAAATAACTCCCGAAAATCAACATTCACACTTTGATAATTTAACACATAGTTTCTTTCTCCTAAGGATATGAAGAACAATTCAAAGATGAGCATCATGTTTCTCTCTTGTCTTTGATTAAACCAAAATATCATCAATAAATATCATCACAAACTAATCCAAACAAGACTGAGTTATTCGGTTCATCAGATCTATGAATGCGGCAGGAACATTAGTCAATCCAAACAGCATTAATACCAACTCATAATGTCCATACTAAATTTGGAAAACCATCTTTAGAATATCTTCTTGCTGAATCTTCAACTGATGATACCCTAATCGAATATCAATCTTGGAAAATACAGCTGCACCCTTTTAACTGATCAAAAAGATCATCAATCCTTGGAAGAGGGTACTTATTCTTCACTATTACCTTATTTAGCTAACGATAATCTATGCATAATCATATAGATCCATTTTTCTTTTTCATGAATAACACCAGTGCGCTCCAAGGTGACACACTTGGTCTTATAAAACCCCAATCCAACAATTCTTGTAATTATGCCTTTAACTCTCAAAGCTCGGTTGGCACCATTATGTACAGGGCCACCGATAGGGTGTATACCAGGTAATACCTCTATTTTAAATTCTACTTCTCGATAAGGGGTAATTCTGGTAATTCATCAGGAAATACCTCTGGATACTCCTGAATTGTAGGAATATCTTTCAATTTAATTTTTGCAGTTCTGGTATCCACCACATTTGCTAAGAAAACTTGGCAGTCTTGTAGCAACAGTTTCTTAACAGAAACAACTGAAATCAAATTAGATAGAAGATTCATCCTTTCACCTACTACTACTATTCTTCGCCTTTCAAAATTTTTAAGATTAATCGCTTTAAGTGACAATCCACAATAGCATGGTAAAAAGATAACCAATCCCTGCCTTGATTTTTTTAGGAAAAGAGTACAAGAAGATTTGAAGATTGGGCTTTAAGGGATAAAAGTTTTATTTATCCTTAAGAGGAGATAAAGATCGATGGTTTCACCCAAACCCCAAATTTCAACTTTTCCCTCCCTCCCAAATACCCTAGGCGCACATTCCTTCATACTCACATCCATTACTAACATTTTTTACCCCATTGGTTAACCATTACTCCATCTTTCACTTCCATCTCCCACCATTACTCCACCATTAAAGACACCATTTACCATATTCTTCATCTTCTATAACCACCCTTTTTACTATCTTCTTGCAACTCTTGAGATTTTTCTTATTTTTCTTCTTTTCACACTTTTTCTACACATTCACATCATGGGCAAGAATCCATGCCTGTAGCCAGATCGTGTTTGAAGGAGTCGCGTTGAACATGAAGAGGATAGTTAACCAGATTTTGCTAAAACGCGAAGCAAAGTTGTGGAACAACAACATCAAAACTCTTTTAATGCCAACTACTCATAGCACTACCGTTTCCTCTTCTTGTTTACTTTTAATTCACTCTATCTTGCATATACGCATTCTTAATATTGGTTGACATTTGTGGGTGTAGAAAGATGGACGAGGGCTGGTTGTACTTCCCCAATTTGATCATGACACTTTGCAAAGATGTATTGGTACCATTGAATGCAATAGATGAGAAGTTATAGTTGAAAGAAGGTTGGTTCAAAGGCCATTACATGAAGATGATGCAAGATGGACTAGCAAAATTGCTTATGGTAGCCAAAGGAGCTAAGGTTCCTATACCTGCCCCTGTAAGTGGACATGTTGCGGCAACTCCTCAGGTGCCAGCTAACCTTGTTCATCCATTGTTGTAACGATTGGATCAATTGGAAACGAAGCGCCAATGTTCTGGCGCTTAGTGATGGATCAGGATATCACTCTAGAGCGTGTTATATTGGAGGATACTCTGAATTACAATGTACCTTTTCCAAGGTTCCTTGCCAAGTTAGTTGCCTTGGCAACTATAGCTGGCAATTCTATGCCAGTTACGAGTGACATTACTGCAGCAACGCCCATAACACACAAAAGTAAAAACCAGCTCAGTATCTGCAATGTATTGACTCTTGTCCTAATTTTTCAAATTCTGAAGAAACCACCTATGCATCATTGAAGTCCCTACCTCCGGATGTTCCATCAAAGATAACATTTAAGCGTAAAAATTTACCACTAGACAAAGCTGAGAAGGAGGGTGAGCCTTTTGAGGAGGTAGAGCAAATTGTGGATAGTGACCATGCACCAACTCTGCCACAACTAGCAGGGCGAGGCAGTTACCCCTCAAGCAAACGACCCAAAGGAAACTACGAATTCAAGGTGACGACCTCTCCGATTAACTCATTTGCATTTCATTTTTCTTTTTTGTTAGTTAATTTTTGTATGCATTGAGGACCATGCTTCTCTCGAGTTTTGGGGGGATTGTCTTGTTTTTATTCTTTTCGGTCTCATTGTAGTTTGCGTATATTACTTGCCATAAGAAATATATGTTTAATTGCTAGAACCCGCTGTGATATCCTATGATTTGTTAATTGCCACGACATTTAGTTGAAAGAACCTTAGACTTTGCATAGAATTAACTTGGAAATTTTCTATAATGCTTTTAGTATTCACACTATTGTGGCTTGTCGATCTAGGGAGACCCAATAAACATTACGTTACTAAAAAATGGAAAAAATTATGCTAGAGGTGCCCATTTGGCTCTAGTAAAAAAATGATGATAAAAAATTATTAGAGGTGCCTATCTAGCTCTAGCTAAAAAAATTAAAGAAAGAAAAAATTGCTAAAGGTGCCCATCTGGCTCTAGATGAAAAAAATAATTTTCTAGAGGTGTCTGACTGGCTCTAACTGGATATATTACCTCGGCAATGTAATAAAACTTGAGGTTTAGTCGGAATCTCATTGATTGACTTGTACACAACTCTGCACACACTTGCACCAACATTATAGTTTATTTTTAGTAACTTTTTGTGTAAAGGTCGAAAGCTAATTGATTCTTTACTTCCACGATTCCGAGGATTGAAGTTAGGTTCAAAGCATGTTGTTTGGTGAATGCCTTGGAATGTAATTGTTGTTAGTTCATGCATTGTTTGAGGACATTCAATTGTTCGAGTTTGGGGTGTGTTATGTGTGAAAAAAGTACTATATTTTCTACCCTTTATACTGATATTATTGTTAGACTTAGGCCCATTTTAGTTGTATTCCTAGTCATTCAGGCATAGTTTTGTAGTTTCTTTTACGATTGGGCTTGGCCTCATGTTTTGATTGTTTTATGGAAAAATCGCTGATGTTTTTGCTTTATTTTTTATAGGACGAGTTGTCAAGCCAATTTTTGAAGGATGCCTTGGCAAGTTGATGAATTATCGAACCACTTGCCGAATGATTCCTTGGCAAGTCGCGATAAAACATTATCTTCGAGAATCAATTCAAATATAGTGCATAATTATCCCAGATTAAAATTCAAAATTTGAGTCAGTTAGAGGTCAGATCACATGTATTCCACACACATTCAAACTCTTTCCCTTCATTTATTTAAGGAGATTGCTAAAACAACATCAAGGGAGTTGATTTTGAGCGAAAGATTAGATCTAAGAGGGGGATTTGCGCGCAGCCATTAACGCTGATTGGAGAAGTTTATCTTCTCCATTTCTTTTATCTAGTATCATACGATCCACCCATGTCTGGGGTTTATTCATTTTTATTTTATTTTAACCCAACCATGAACTAGATTAATTCACTTGGGTTATCGGGTTTACGGTGTGTGTAACACCCTTTTTCCATATTGTACACCAGGTACGAGTCGAAAATGTTACAACTTCTTTAATACAAAAATTAGGGTAATTTAAAATTTTCAGAAAACTTCCTGATGGTCACCCATCCTAAAATTTCTCTAGCCCAAGCACGCTTAACTTATTTAAAATTGACTTAAATTATTTGTTCGAGTTTCAATCATAACTCAATTATCTTAGCATGCAACTCGTCACTTAAGGTTACTATTAACCTTGAATCTTTCCAGAAACGCCACTTATCTTGAAACCATAATGAACTTTAAAGGTAATCACACTCAAATAGGTTTAGCAAGTTTACATGCCACTATAATCAAACCTTATTTAGGATGTCATTACCGTGATTACCTATTGAGCTTTCCAATATTGATGCAATGCTTTTCTCCCTCTCTTCTTGATTTACCTACGTGTGTACAATCAAACACACGCTAAGTACGAACTTAGTGAGGCAATAAATGAAGTTAATAACAATAATTTATATTTTATTCAACTTCATAGTTACGTTTATATAGCATGATATATGCCAATGCATCAACTTTCACATTGCATTAGTAATTATTTATTATATGCCAATGTCATAATATTTTCATGCTTGCTCGGTTATCATAATCTACCGTATATGCATAATTGCATCATGATCACTAGATAAGTATACCATCATACTAATCATGTATAAACATAATATAAACCGAATATAAATTTCTTACTGATATACTTGGCATTTGCCCCGAGTGTTCATATAAACCAGATACCCGATTTCTTAGCCCGATCTTATAGCCTGATTTTTATAACCCGAATTTATAGCCAAAATATAGACTTATAAGGACACTGGGTACACGAGTCAAATATGCACCAAAGTACTTCCCGCACATTTATAAGGTTGTGCTAACCATACACTAAGTGACCTTTCGGTACACTATATTGCTATCCTGAATTCCCAATTATGTAGTGTGTTGCTGGACTCTATGACATGCCAACTATATCATGTCCCTCGATGACTTACTTGGGCATATTTACCATATTTATTACATCCATGGCAATGTATATTAACATAATTGAATATTGGGCAATTCATACCCGAAATAATATTCACAGAATAACATCATATATAACTAGTGATCCATGCATTTATATTAAATCTTTGATATATTTAAAACATGTCAAATATATGATCAATGACATAAATATAATGCCAACATATGAACCAGGTAGACTCATTTCAAGTCATGCCCATGATGTATAAAACATCCATGTATCATGTTATGTATGCATTGCACTCACCTGATGCCTCACTAGAACTCTTATTGTCGATTTAACCTTATTCTCAAACTTTTTCCTTGTCTTTAGATTTGCTCGCAAAACAATCTTTATCACGTTCACGATCTTGAAAATCATAGTTTCCCAAGCACATACATTTCAAAGTGTATGTTAATATCATTCTAACATAAGCACATATTAGGAATAAAATTCCTAAAAAAACCATAAAGTGAATTCTTTTAGAATTCACCTCAACTTTCCAAATTATTCAAAATGGTCCCTTGCCATTGAACTTTAATTTCAAGCATTAAACAACATATCCAAGTATTCCAAATACTTTCAAGCTTAATACATAGCTTTCTAACCAATTTCCATTTCAATCCTATATTTCCCTTAAGTTACCATTTGAGCCTCAACACTTTGAAAACTTCCAAAATGATCCAATTGAATCTTCTAACATCATTTTTCAACATAATACATCAACTTTTCAACATTTTTACCTTAATCCTTAAATTTCCCAAAATATGCAAAAAGGTCCCTAGAACTTAATAAAGTTCCAAATTGGTCCAAACAACATTCTAAGCCTTGTAACATTATTCTCACATCATTTCTAACCTTAGGAAAATTTTTCCATAATCTTCCCTAATTTTCTTCCAAAATGCTGAATTAGAAGAGTCGCCCTAGACAAAATTTCCAACTTGTTCAAGCATGAATCCAACTTCTAAACCTCATTTCCAAGCTTCTATAATTATTCCCATATAAAAATAAATTTAAATTCAACTTTATAACAAAACCCTAACTTTAAACAAATTTGGATTTTGCTACTTTCAAGAAGTTTCCATCATAATATAAGCTTGGATATGATTCTACAACAACAGCTACATCAAAATCTCATGGAGATAGAGAATTTCATGGAGATCAATTTCTTATTTCATGCTTTCATCTAAAATCCAAGTAAACAAGCTTGAAAATCAAAATAAAATTTTTCCCCTTACCTCGAGAAGTATTCGAACACTAGGAGTAAGATGATGAGAAATCTTGAATTTTCTTTTCTTTTTAATTTAGCCATTTGTCATCTAATATAATTAAAATAAAATTAAAATTCATTTTAATGTCTAATGACCTTTTTAACCTTGAAATCTAATGCTCCATATCATGCCACATGTTTACCTACCAATCCAAAGGTCCAAAACAATCCAAGGAGTTAGTGATTACCAACTTTACGCTTGAAATTTCTCAAAATTACCATCTTGCTATTTTTCATCCAGCGGTTTATATTTAACATGGAAATCTACTTTGAATCCAATGGTCCATGTTAAATCCTACCATTTTAAGACATGGAAATGACATCTTTAACCTTGCCTTATCATCCTTTAAAATATATTGAATATTCGATTCGATCCGATTATCCGAATATTTTTCCAAACTTTATCTCTTTATAGCCAAAAATACAAAATCTGCACAGAAAATCCGCGTAACACGAAAATGTCACTTTTGGGGGTGAACTATTCATTTACGGGACTAAAATACATAACTTTTGAAAGTAACAATTTAGTCCCTAAATTTTTTCAAAGTTTATACTTTGACCACCAAACTTTCAAAATTTTCATTTTGGTCACTAACCAAAAATTTAGGATATTACAGTGTGTAAATGACAAATGATTTGTTTTGGTTTTCAATTCTATAAAATTCATTATTTATCCATTCTTGGTTCTTAATTTTAGTCCAAGGAAACATGGGAAAGAAACTTGAATACATTCATTTATCTAACTCGGGAGAGCTAGATTTACGAAACGATTGGATACAGTTTCCATTTAAACAACCGTTGGTGGAAGCTAATTTGCCTTAGGAATAAGGAACAGATTCAGCGGCTAAGAAGAGTGATAAGATTGATGTTGTCCAACAAAGGTTAACGTAGGGATGTATCACCAAGGCTTGCAAAATCATTATTTTTTTTTGTTAAGGATAACATGAAGGCATTGAAGAGCACTCCACCGAATATTGAATGAATATTAACTTGTGAAAGCAATTTATTTGCCATAGCAATTCAGTTGACAAAGAAATTACTTGTCACAACAATTCACTTGTTGCGACAATTACTAGCCACAACAATTCATATGGCAATCACACCACTACTCACGGTAACCCAGCCTACTCTCTCATATCAATTATCTGTTTCTCTTTATTCTATTTACTTAGTTTATTTTACTTGATATTTATCACCATTTATCACCATCAATTTATTTCTTTTACAATGCAGTAACTTAAGCAAAGTGGCCCAAACCAATCTCTGTGGAGGCGATACTTAATACCTATCACTTTATTACTTGAGACATGTATACTTGCCCTATTTGTCTTGCACTTAAATAATGCAACACATACCTTATAGGAACTAAAGTCATTGTCCATACTGATCATTCAGCTATTAAATATTTAGTGACTAAAAGGGATGCTAAACCTAGACTTATTAGGTGGATATTACTTTTGCAAAAATTTGATATCGAGGTAGTGGATAGAAAAGGTACTAAAAATCAAGTAGTTCAACATCTTTCTAGGCTTGAGAATGACTGTGATAATGATATTTCATGTGATATTAAGGAAGAATTCCTTGATGAAAAACTTTTGAAAGCTACACTGTTGTCGTGGTATGCTGACATTGTTAATTTTCTTGTTGGTGGCATTTTTCCTTGTGATATTTGTAGCCATGGGAGAAAGAAATTCCAGCATGACACACGGTACTATTATTGGGGTGAGCCTTACCTTTTCGAGCAATACGCTGATCAAATGATCTGGAGAAGCATACTCGAGGACATTTTAGAGGACAAAGGACTGCTGCAAAGTTACTACAGTATGGATTCTATTGGCCAACCTTATTTAGAGGTTCCCATGCATATTACAAGGCTTGCAATAGATATCAAATAATGGGGAACATCTCTCGACGTAACGAGTTACCCATACAAGTCATCCTTGAAGTTAAACTTTTTGATGTTTGGGGCATTAACTTCATGTGACCCTTCCCATCTTCTATTGGACAACTGTACATCCTCCTCATAATTGATTATGTGTCCAATTGGGTGGAGGCCATTGCGACAACCAAGAATAATGCAAATATCGTCCTGAGGTTTTTGCACAAGAATATTTTCACTTGGTTTTGAGTTCCTCGAGCTATCATCAGTGATGAGGGAAGTCACTTCGACAATAAGCTGATTGCCAAGACATTGCATAGATATGGAGTTCACCCTAAGATCACCACAACATATCATCCGCATACTAATGGACAAGCTGAAATGTCTAACCGAGAGATAAAGTAGATCCTTGAGAAAGTGGTCAAGCCAAACCACAAGGATTGGTCCTTGAAACTAGATAAAGCTTTTGGGCCGATCGGATCACATTCAAAACACCATTGGGCATGTCACCGTATAGACTCGTCTATGGCAAGGCGTGCCACTTATCAGTTGAGCTTGAGCATAAAGCCTTTTGGGCGATCAAGAAGATCAACATGGACAACGAATTATTTGGAGAGAGATGATTGCTAGAGTTGAATGAGTTAGAGAAACATCGCCTGGATGCTTATAAGAATTCCAAGATCTACAAGGAGAAAACCAATAGATGGCATGACATAAAACTAATGCCTCAGCATTTTGTTGAAGGCCAAAAATTCCTAACTATCGCTTAAAGCTCTTCCCGGGTAAATTAAAGTCATGTTGGTTCGGCCCATTTAAGGTTGTCAAGGTGTATCCACATGGTGCTATGTACATCAAGGATTTGAAAGACGATCCGATCATCAAAGTTAACAGTCAAAGACTAATGGCCTACCAAGGAGCACCAGTTCTTCGTGACAACATTTTTTTCACGCTCTGGATGTTTAGGCATCAGTTTTATCCATTTTATTCTTTCGCACTTTTATTCTTGAACTTTAATTTATTTTTGTAGTCTTATTTTATTAAAATTTTTATTATTAGTTTATTTATTAGATTTTTTCCCTTAATGTTATTTCTTACTATTTTTGCCAGCTATTAAAGCAAGCGACAAGTTAGGGACTCCTCATAGGATTTTGGATAGACAACAACTTTTGATTGATTTGATTTATCTTGGAAAAGGAAATTTTGGAAGCCACGTGCAAAAATGGGGGAAAATGAGGTGGCCTTCCCTTATCTTCCCATACAATATCGTAATGCCTCTACCGCCACTATTCCCCAACCACAATGGCAATAAGGAGATCCAACCAAACCTAAGATTGAGAAGATGGCATCCATGTACTGATGTTGATGCCTCAAGTTGCCATGCCAAAAAGGCCAAGTATTCCCGGGACAAAGGCAAAGGCATCATGATCCGAGAACCTTCTCCAATATCCTAGTAACTCCCTAAGTAAATTTTATTTTAGTTTTTCATTTTTGTCTTTTTAGTTTTTCATATTGCATATTTGTCTTTTGTTTTTGTTTTTGCATTGAGGACAATGCTTCTCTCAAGTTTGGGGGAGTACATTCCCATGTACATATTAGGCAAATTTTAGGTAAACAATTTTAAAAAAAATAGGTGCTAAGAGCTTTCATGATATGAACTTAGGATTGAAACTGCTGTAACTTTTATCTCACATGTTGCATGCTCTCTAAAACTTAAGAAACCTTAGGGAAATTCTAGGTCGACTCTCTGATTCCAAAGCATAAGTTGATGTTAATGAACTGGATGCTCAATGTAGTAATAAATGTCTTAAACTAAACTCCCAAAAAAATTGAGAAAGAGAATAAAGATCAAATTAAATGTTAAACTTGATGCCAAAGGTAAACTATTGAGGGACACTATAATATGCATCTTGCTAGCTTAATATACTAGGTGAGTTGAGTTTGCTGCATTTAATACTCCCTGGTAGGAGTAGTAGCATAGCACAACAGTGAATGAAAGTCTTCATGGGATGACTATGCTCGTAGGGCTTGGGGATGGTGTAACACACCAGTTTTGGGCTTAGAGGTTTGTTAGACGGTCCGGTGGATTGGGTTAGAGATTCGAGTCGGATTCGGGACCGTATATTTTGCGATAAGATAAAAATATGGAAAATAGTTAAAAATCATCTTTTAATATATAATTATTTTAGGTGGAATTAATTTTAGAAAAAGGAATTTGGAAATATGACATTTTGGATTAGTGACCAAAATGCGATTTTTGAAAACTGTTTTTAAGTGACTAAAATTAAAAGGGTCAAATCCTTAGAATCCTTAAGGATCTAATCTACCAAGTGTTTGCTGGTGGTTTCTCCCTTCAGTTAAATCATTTTAAACATGTGTTTTAAAAGAGTTTTAATAAGGATTAAATATCTAAACTTAGTTATTAGCTTTTAAAAGAAATTCACATAACTTTTTCCTAAACCTTTTCTCTCAACTTCTTTTCTTTCAAACACTCAAAATTTATCAAAAAACAGAGCTTTTAACAAGCCAATTGAGGGAGAAATCACATAACATGAGTAAGGGGATAATCAAGGCGACGAAGCTTGACGTTGTTTGGTTGCTTGCCGGGAGCTTATTTCGCGTTGGCAAGGAAGGCGAAGTGTATCGGTGAGCAGAAACTGGTCTCTAATGCTTTACGAAGGTTTGTAAAGGTTGTTGGGAGTTTAGGGTAAGCGCGAGACACTTACCTAAACTCGGAAGTAAGTTTTCCTTGTTTTGCTCTTGAATATCGGCTTGGATATGAGCATGTTGTTTGCATGTTTTGGTTATAGACATGGTATGATTTACTTACTGGTAATGCATGGTTTTGAGTACATATGCAGGGGTTTGAAAGTATTTTAAATGCTATTGAGCATTGGTTTTAATTCCGGTTGGGAATGGTGTTATTACATTGGCAATGAGATTTGCATATGTGGTGTTTAATGAAATGTATTAAAAAACAGTAAGTAAATGGTTTTGTAAATGATATATTGGCTATGTGACAAGGTGAGTAAACAATCGGATATAGTTGGCATGCCATAAGATTAAAAGTGCACTACAAAATATGAACAAAATCGATCGTGGCTATGGGTCCTTGAGGTATGGCGGTTTAACAAGGCCACTTAGACTGTTGGGACCTCATTTGGGGCATGTGGTTTAACTAGGCAACCCAAATTTTTGGTGATCTTGCGGTTTAATTAGGCAAGGGTGAAATCTCGTGGTTTAACTAGGCGAGGGTGTAAAATCTTGCGGTTTAACTAGGCAAGGTTTGGGATATCATGCCGTTTAACTAGGCATGGTATGAGGGATCCGTGTATCTGATATGTGTATAGGATAGAGGTAGTCTATCCTGGTCACTATAAATGCCAGTATATGAGAATGATCTTGGTTTGAATCTTGTACTAAAATGTTTAATTAAAATTTTTGGGATTTATGTAACCCCCTCGACCCGGCCTAGACACCCAACCGAACCAAGAAGGTTACATTAGGTTTGTCGTAGCAAACTGAAGAGATACAATGAAACCCGGTCCATTGTTTTCTTTTATCATGTCTAGATGCCAATTATTAACCCTACATGTTCATGCAGACATCAGGTGCAACCCCAACTCAATCGGGCATCAATTTGAAATCCAATTGATCACACTAGCAATTTAAGGACCAAAATGCAAATACAAAAAATTGCAGGATTAAAACTCACTTTTAAGTTACCAACCTTTAATTAGTAAGGTTCTAAACACCCATCTCAAATTTCAACTCAATCTGATCATTCCATCACATTCAATTGCATTGACAAGATTCAGGGACTAAATTATAAAGGTGACAAAACTGCCCAAAGTGACATTAACAGAATTAACGGTCATCCGTATCGATACAAGTAAGCCCGTATCGATACGAATTGAAACATCCCGTATTGAAACACCTCCATGTCGTATCGATACACCTAACTGAAATACCTAACTTTTGAAATATTACTAACTGTATCGATACGGTTCACTATGCATTTTAGTACATGAGTTTGGGACGAAAAAGTTGATTTCCAGTAGCTGAGACCTGTACCGAAACACCCCTTGCTGTACTGGTACGCTAAGACCAAAATGGCCTAGGCGTATCGAAACACCAATACTCGTATCGATCCCTCAAGCCTAAAAATGCCTAGCCGTATCGATACGGTCCCCCGCGTATCGGTACGCCTGGACCTATAATGTCACATTTTGTTGGTTTTTCATTTCACAAGCATACTCTAACCATTCCAACATGCTTAAAACACAATACCAACATGCCAAACATATCACAACCAAACTAGCATCACAATTCTAACAGCACAACTAGGCCTTATGCATCAAAAAGGGAATCTATAGCGTGCTTCCTAATTTTGTATCCAAGCAACAAACCAAAAGACAAACCAGCACCATAATCAATCTTTAAAGGCTATTTACAACCCAAGAGCAACTAAAGAAACATGCTCAAATAGGGAGCTCAAAAAGTCATCTCCTAAATCAAAACAAGCACCCCATTGCCTTTATTCTTATAGTCTAGTCCAGCATACTTTGTTAACCAAGTCTTGCTAGGATCCCCTTGCTTCTTGTTGCCTTCCAAGACCTCAATTATCTGCATTGATGGACAATAAGAGCGTAAGCACACAAGGCTTAGCGAGGAGTGCTAAAAAATAAACACCATCAATGCATTTTTAACCATTTACTTAACATCATCCTTTTAAACATCATGCCCCTTTTAAAACATGCACTTTACATCATTAAAACCAGCATATTAAACCATATGCTACAAGTATCATTAATCAACAACAAGTCACATTGCTAACCCTCCACTTAAGCCTTACCATGCAATACTACCAATTGCAAAGCTCAAGGAGAAACGTGTATAAGTCACATTATACAACATAAACCATTCCAATGATACATTAACAATTATATGGGCTTACAAGTGATCATTAAACAAGTCCAATAACAAAAGAGTTCACCGGATACACAGATTCAACAAGTGTTAACCCAACACTTCAAGCCATCTCAACCGGAATAGCGATACAATCATAATCGCAGTATATTAACATCCGGGTACACTTTCAACCCACGGGGGCACCAACCCCAATCATCGGTTAGACGCTTAATCCACTAACGGGAGTTTTCGATACCATTTAACCCCTCAACCGTTAGGGTACTTGGATGGAGTATTCGGTACGCCGTACAAACCCATCAACATCCAAGGCGACTTATTTACAATGCACTCAATCCTATGGCCGCCAACTATATCCGATAACAACTTTAAAACCACATCACTTGCCAATATAATTAGCCATTTAACATTTACCTCACTATTTTAAACAAGCATTAACCAAAACACTTTTCCAAAGCAACAACCATGCTTTAAACCACAAGTATAAACCACACTTACAAGGATCACTTACCATGTGCATTCTTCAGCAAAACATGCTTAAAAATAGTATATCAAATACTTTAAAACATGCTTAAACAGTAGGTAACATGTAATCAAAACGAGTGCATAAAATCATTTCAACTTAGCACGTCCGAGAGAGTAGATGAGTGCATATATCATTTCAACTTAGGACGTTCGAGAGAGTAGTACCACTTTATACTTACTTTTGTGTATAGGTAAGCATTTCCAGCTCTACCTTAACTCATAAAACACTATTCCAAAACATCAAAACGCTTTAAACTACGTTTTCACTCACTAATACGCAAAGCCTCGATTCACCGATGCGAAATCAAGTATCTGAAGCCTCCTACGCTTCTTCAATCACCTCCGGATCAACTTCCCCTACTTTGACCACAACACAACAGAGGCTTAATGCATCATAATTCATTCTAAACACAACAACCACAATCATTCTCATATTTCCACAAAACCTTCACAACTAACCCCTACAACAATCGAAAACATAACCAAAACTCTTCGATTCACAACCCAGCCAACTTCTATCAATCTAACATCATTTCCAACATCAAAACACCTCTAAAAATAGATCCAAAATAACCTACTACCTCTAGCAACCTTACAACACAAACACCACAAAACCTCAAAACTAACAACCTAAACAAATAGAGGTTCTTAAGTTTCGGGATTCCATTGATAACAATTATCAACATCATTTAACATCCAAAATATAAATCAAAATATCCTTAATTACTGGAAAATAGATCTAATCCCCGAATCAACTCATTTCCCCACATAATTCAATTAAACATTAGGAAATCATCAAAATCATATTAGAAACATAAAAACAAGGATCAAAAGCTTGGGAATTTCACTAAAGAACCATACAAAAGAGGAGATCTCAGACCTTACCCCTATTTTGAAGTTTCTCCCTCAATTGATTTGTGAAAAGCTAAGAAAACACAAGATTATTGTAAGATTTTGTGTAAACAATCTTTATAAAACAATTTGAAACAATAAAATCAAGTTAGAAACCACCTCACCTCTGGAAATTTGGTGAAAACCTGAGTGTTTGGCTGATGAGAGAATGGAGAGAAAAGAAATGTGGTTTTGGAAAAAGATAACTAACTTTTAACAAAAATCCTCTTTAATTAATAATTAAAACACATGTTAAAATATCTTCAATTAAGGGATAAACCATCAGAAACCAATTGGTAAAATAGCTCCTTAAAGATTCTAAGTATTTGACCCTTTTCATTTTAGTCACTAGGAAATCACAGTTTTCAAAACATCCATTTTGGTCACTAACCAAAATGTCCATCTCCCAAAACTTGTTTTAAAAAATCGATATCACCATTATTAAATACATAATTAATAATGATTTTAGAGCATTTTTCTATAATTTTCCAACACCAAAAATATATGATCCCGAAATCGACTCGAATCTCTACTCCGGTCCACCAGACTGTCTAATAAACCACCAAACCGCTAAGCCCTAAAATCGAGGTGTTACAATTTAAGCATGAAATGTTTATAATGTTATGAATATCATTATGTTTTGATTCGGTTGGGATCATGAGAAAATACTTTGGTAGTAAGCATGTTTTGGAAAAGACAAGCAAATGTTATAAATGTAATTAAATGCATCATTTTTTATGAGCATCCTCACTAAGCATATGTGCTTACGCTCCCTTTTTCCTAATGATGCAGAGCATTAAAGTTCTGGCAGCAAGGGCAAGGTTTGCTAGGATCCAAGAGATAAACTACTTTGAGTATGAACTCGTTTTATGTTTCCAATTAATAAGGCAATGTGTTCGCCAAAGTTTTTGGGGGTTGTAATCCTGTTTTCCTATGGTTTTGAGTATGTTTTCTATGCTGGAATTTGAGGATGATTGATGTTGCTAAGCTTGATGTTAATACTTGTTGTAGTTAAGGATGTATGGTGGCTTAGGTATGCATCTAGAGTTTCCTTGATGATTGCCTTATTGTGATGGTTTGAGCAAGTTTATTGTGCCGTATGGATTGTGATGTTATGATGCATATGCTGAGAATGGCCTAATTGTGCATTTTGGGTTGTAAGGCAAAGTGTTTTTAGGAGGCATGCCTTTAGAATATCATTGGATGAGTGGAAGCCAATTGGTTGCTGAGGTTATGTTGTTTAGGTTGCTTTTGCATTTAGGTATTTTTGTATGAAAGTTTATGGTATAATGAAGTGGTATAGATTTGAGGTAAGCATGTTAAATCAGCCAATTATGACCATTTAGGTCCAGGCGTCTCGGTACGCATGTTCATGTATCGGTACGAGAAGCCATTTCAGACTTATGTTATCGGTACGTGAGCTAGGCATTGCGATACGGGAGCGTATCTTTAGCGTAACATACTGATACAACAGGAAGGCTGAGTCTAGCTTTGGGGATTGATACACGGGTTTGAGGATCGGTACAGACCTTTAGTTTTGGTAAGGTGTATCGGTAGCAGGGTCGTACCGGTATGAGAGTTGGCAATTGGATTTTTTTTGGAATTTGAATTAGAGAGGGCGTATCGGTACTCAGATGGGTGTACCGATACCCATGGAAGTTAAGCTAGTTAATGGCTTTAGTAAAGTTCTATTTTCTTACGTTTTAGTCCTTGAATCTTGCTTTGTCAATTATTTAAGCATGGATGATCGTTTGAGGTTGATGTTTGACATATAAGCATGAAATGAACCTAATTTAAGGTTGGTAACTTAAAAGTGGAAAACCTCTTCTATTTTACTAAAATTACATTTTGGTCCCTAAATAGTGATAGACTAATCGGATATTATTACGATGTCCAATTGAGATGGGTGCTCGCCTATAGTAGTATGAACATGTAGGAAAGCATTAATGCATCTAGACAAGTTAAAAAGAAAAAAAATAGACGTGTTTGGGGTTTAACCTTTCTGGTTTACTTCGGTAAACCTAATGTAGCTTTCTCGGTTCGGTCTTGTGACTAGGCCGGGTCGATGGGGTTACATTTGTTGGTATCAAAGCCAGGTTTGCGAAAGGTTAGGATGTTGTTGTTTGGTTAGTTGATGTTGTTGAACTGCACGGTGATTGTTTAGTGTTCTGTTGGGGTATGTTTGGGAACATATTACCTATTGCCGAGGATTTTAAATGTGTTTTAAAGTTAACTTGGATCCTTTTCCCGATTCTAGCCTAACTCTAATGTGTTTTGATGCTTTTCTTAGCATGGCTCGACGTGATACATGATCTATGGCTAATACTACCGGAGTTGGGCAGAATAATGAGACAGAGGAGAATCTCACTCATGTTTTACCTCCTCCTCCTCTAGTTGACGTTGGGGCGAGTGAAGCACCCCAGGTTCACCAAGTGCCAGTATATGGTGATTTGACTCTGTTAGTTTAGGCGATAACGGGATCTTTTCAAGCAGCGATGGCTGGAGTGTAGGCACAGGCACCGACACCTGTTGTGGTGGCAAATCAAGGTTTACCCTTGGAGCGTTTGAGGAGCTTAAGATGCAACGAGGAGTGCAAGTTGTGTTGCACGATATCTCTACAGGGGATACATACCATTGGTGGGTGACCACTATTACTGGTGTTCCCGAGGTGGATGTTACTTAGGAGTTCTTTCGGGGAGCTTTCAAGAGGAAGTACCTTGGTGCTCAGTACATGGATATGAAGAAGTGCGAGTTTATGTCGCTATCTCAAGAAAGTATGTTTGTTGCGGAATACGAGGTGAAGTTTGTCCGGTTGAGTCAGTATGCTCTGGAGTTGGTTCTAGATAACCAGCAGAGATGTGATAGGTTCCAATACGGTCTTGTAAAAGACATTAATACGTACCTCCTGGCTATAAATTACACAGATTTTGATATGTTGGTTAACCGAGCCAAGGATATTGAGCAATTCTTGGGTGCACCAGTTCAGGTTGCAGACGTGAACTTGGGTAAAATAGTGGTGGACTCTAGCTATTCTAGGAGGCAAAATAGGAGGTTTAGGGATAAGAGGCATAAGCCAGATCATAGGCGTAGTGGTGGAGTTGGCCAGGGTATCTAGGGAGCTCGTGTTACACCAGAGTGTGAGTGATGTGGTAGGCGCCACGTGGGTATATGCTGGGGTAATGCTAGATTTGTAGTTCATATGATCACTTGAACCGTGATTATTCTCGGGCTACGAGAGATGTACCAGCATAGGTTGCTGCTCCTGTTAGGGGCCGAGGCCATGGCAGGGGTAATTTTTAGAGACGCGAAGGTCTTTGCTTGTCGTGAAGGTCGTAATGAAACGGATGTGATCGTAGGTACTTTTACTTTGCAATCCTTGTTATTATTATCCTTGATTGATTCGGGGTCTACGCATTCATATATCTTGAGTGCGCATGCATTTAAGCTGAATGTTCCTTTTGAGATCTTAGATGTTGGTATGTTGGTCACAAGTTTTTTTGGGGAGACAGTTACAACAAAAAAGTTGTATCAGCGATGTCCTTTGGTGGTGCAAGGTCATGAGTTTGCCGCAAATCTAATGGAATTGCCATTCCAAGGTTTTGATATCATTTTAGTTCTGGATTGGTTGTGTGAGCACAAAGCGATTGTGTATTATCCAAGAGGATTCTCTTGAGGTTGGCAGATGACTATGAGGTTGTGGTGGTTGGCGAGAATGTTAAGTTCTTGTCCAATGTGGTTTCAGCTATTAGAGTACAGAAAATGATGTTTGATGGGTGCCAAGCTTATTTGGCTATTGTTATGAATTCAGAATCCTAGGGTGTTCGAGTGCAGGACATTCAGACTGTTTGTCACTTTTTTGAGGTTTTTCGTGAGGAGTTGTCGGGTTTACCTCTGGATAGAGAGGTGTAGTTTTGTATTGAGACCTATGAGGGTTCAAAATCGGTGTCCATTGCTCCTTATAGGATGGCACCAAAAGAATTGAAGGAGTTGAAGTCATAACTTCAGGAGTTTTTGGACCATGGGTTCATTCGACCAAGTGTTTCGCCGTGGGGTGCACCTGTTCTCTTCGTGAAAAAGAAGAATGGTACGATGCGTATGTATGTTGATTATCATCAGTTGAATAAGTTGACAGTAAAGAACAGGTACTCGTTACCATAAACTAATGAATTGTTCGATCAGTTTCGTGGAGCGGTGGTGTTTTCCAAGATAGATTTAAGATCGAGGTATTACCAGTTGAAGGTTAAGGATGTGGATGTGCATAAGACCGCGTTCCTTACGAGGTATGGGCATTACGAGTTTCTGGCCATGCCTTTCGGTTTGACAAATGCCCCGGCTGCGTTTGTGAGTATGATGAATAGAGTGTTCCATGAGTATCTTGATCAGTTCGTGGTGGTGTTCATAAATGATATTCTCGTGTACTCTCGGACTAAGGAAGAGCATGTTCGCCATTTGCAGATAGTGTTTCAAGTGTTGAGGGATAATCAGTTGTACGCTAAGTTGAGCAAGTGCGAGTTTTGGCGTAAGGAAGTGACATTCCTTGGTGTTGCGCGTAATAAGTGCTACGCAAATGTGCAAGTATACACGTCGCAAGTTATAGTATAAAAGATATCGTCTCCACAGGGATTGGTGCCACTTCAAGAATCTAGTCTCTTGCACTGTAAAAAGTAAAAACACAAGTAAAGGATTATCGAAGTTTAACTAATTACTAATCTAGAAAGCAATAAAATAAAATAAAAGATGAATTCAATTGAGAGAGATAGGCTAGGTTATCGTGAGTTGAGGTGTGATAGCCGATTGGATTGTCTTGGTAAAAGAGTGCACGGGCAACTCAGTTGCCGTGGCGACTTGCACAACGGGGTTGCCTTGGCAACTAATTGATGGTTGCTTGGGCGACTAGTTGGGCAACTACTTGGGCGATTGGGCAGCAACTTCAAGGTTCGGTGGAGCGTTCTTCAATGGTTTCTTCTTATCCCTAAGTCGAAACTCTAGCTACTTGTGCATGCCTTGATAATACATCCCTGCGTGAATCAAGGGTGAACAACAACCAATCTTGCGCTCCCCTTAGCCGTTGAAATCCTTAACTTATTCCTAAGCCGGATTAATCTTCACCATCATTGGATTGCATAAAGATCATATTCATTCGTTTCTTGAATCTAACTCTCCCGATATTAGATAAATGGATGAAATCACGAGATCCTCTCCCAATTCACTCGCAAACAATAATAAGAATCAAGAATGAATAAACCTTGAAATAGAAAAGTGCAAACTCTTATTACCTAAACAAAAACCAATAGTTTCTCACAACCACAAAACACAATGACCATAGCCAAGTAAATTTAGTTCATGGCTAGGTTCCAAAGAAACACAAGATAATTAATCCCTAGCATGAACCCAATCGAACAAAGATGAAGGAAGAGGCTTGTCGAAATCCTCCTTGCCCTTGATGCTTGTCGAAAATTCTCTCCTCTTGCCCTACTTGGACTTGCCGAAATTTCCCTCTTGCTCTCTCTATTCATCTTGTCGAAATCTCCTTGGTATTTATAGGGCTAGGCCAAAGTCCTTCTTTGAGGAGGAGTTTGAGTTGGAATTAAATTATCTTTAAAGAATATAATTCTTTATTATAATTTTATTCCTATTAGAACTTCTCCTATCCTCTTGGAATTTAATTCTTCTTTAATCTCTGCATGGCAATCAAATTCCTTTGGGCTTGGGCCTTGCTCCATGTCATCTTGGGCTTGTAAAGTCATGAATTTCGACATCCATATTGCTTTTGGTCTTTGTCGACAAATGCCATGGCAACTAGCTCGGCGTCTCCTTCATGCACTGCCCTGGCAACTAGCTCGGCATTGCTTTGGCAAGTGATCCTGCACATACACACACAAAAACACACCAAAGCAGCATCTATTTCCACAAAAATCACCAAGTTATGTAATCAAGTTCAACGTTTGAAGGAAACATGGATTAATGCATGAATGACTAACTATGCAACTAATATGAGCCTGAGTCTAACAGTAATATGAGTAAAAAGGGTAAGAAAAATAGTACTTTTGAACACTTATCACTTGGTCATGTGGTTTTCGCGGAGGGTATTCGCGTTGATCCACAGAAAATTGAGGCTATTCTCAATTGGAAGCCACCTAAGTTTGTATCGAGGTGAGTAGTTTTATTGGGTTGGCTAGTTATTATCGCCATTTTGTTGAGGGATAGTATTACAGCACCGTAGCCCAAGTTGTTACAGAAGAATGTTCTGTATGTGTGGACGTAGAAGCAGCAGCACAATTTTGTGAAGTTGAAGGAAGTGCTGACACACGCTCCTATGTTGATTCAGCCTGAATCTAGGAAGGAGTTTAGGGTATATAGTGATGCGTCGTATATTGGCTTGGGTTGTGTGTTGATCCAGGATGGGAAGGTTGTGGCATTTTCTTCGAGGTAGTTGAAAGTTCATGAGCATAATTATCTAACTCGTGATTTGGAACTTGCGGCTGTGGTTTTCGCTTTGAAAATTTGGCGACATTACCTATATGGTGAGAAGTGCGTGATGTTTACGGATCACAAGAGCTTGAAGTATTTGATGTCCCAGAAAGATTTGAATCTTAGGCAACGTAGGTGGTTAGAGTTGCTTAAGGATTACGACTTGATCATTGAGTATCATCCTGGTAAAGCCAATGTAGTGGCGGGTGCATTACGTCGTAAGGTTGTGATTGAGCTTCGAGCTATGTTTGCAAGGTTGAGTGTGTCAGGAGAGGGCAGTTTGCTGGCTGAGTTGCAAGTTAAGCCTACGTTATCTCATTTGATTAAGGCTAAGAAACCGTATGATGATTCGTTGGTTGAGCATGTTAAGGACATAGCAGATGGTAATCCGACGAAATTTTATTTTGATGATGATGGAGTTTTGTGTTTCAAGGGTCGAATAGTGGTGCTGGATTGTAATGCCCCAATTTTAGGGCTTATCCGTTTGGTGGTTTATTAGACAGTCCAGAGGACCGGAGTAGAGATTTAAGTCGATTTTAGGATCGTATATTTTTGGTGTTGAAAAAGTTATAGAAAAATGCTCTAAAATCATTATTAATTATGTATTTAATAATGGTGATATTGATTTGTTAAACGAGTTTTGAGAGATGGACATTTTGGTTAGTGACAAAAATGGAAGTTTTGAAAACTGTGATTTCCTAGTGACTAAAATGAAAAGGGTCAAATACTTAGAATCTTTAAGGAGCTATTTTACCAATTGGTTTCTGATGGTTTCTTCATTAATTGAAGATATTTTAACATGTTTTTTAATTATTAATTAAAGAGGATTTTTGTTAAAGTTAGTTATCTTTTTCCAAAACCAAAATTACATCATTTTTCTCTCCACTTTTCACTACATTCTCTCCTCAGCCAAACACTTAGATTTTCACCAAATTTCTAGAGGTGAGGTGGTTTCTAACAAGATTTTATTGTTTCAAATTGTTTTATAAAGATTGTTTACACAAAATCTTACAACAATCTTGTGTTTTCTTAGCTTTTCAAAAATCAATTGAGGGAGAAACTTCACAATAGGGGTAAGGTCCGAGATCTCCTCTATTGTATGGTTCTTTACTGAAATTCCCAAGCATTTGATCCTTGTTTTTGTGTTTCTAATCTGATTTTGATAATTTCCTAATGTTTAATTGAATTATGTGGGGAAAATGAGTTGATTCACGGATTGTATATGTTTTCCAGTAATTAAGGAAGTTTTGATTTATATTTTGGATGTTAAATAATGTTGATAAGTAATTTTTATCAATGGAATCTCGAAACTTAAGAATATCTTTTTTTAGGTTGTTAGTTTTGAGGTTTTGTGGTTGTAAGGTTGCTGGAAGTGGTAGGTTGTTTTGGATCTGTTTTTAGAGGTGTTTTGATGTTGAAAATGATGTTAGATTGATAGATGTTGGCTGGGTTGTGAATCGAAGTGTTTTGGTTATGTTTTCGGTTGTTGTGGAGGGTTAATTGTGAAGGTTTTGTGGAAATTCTAGAAGGATTATGGTTGCTGTGTTTAGAATGCATTATGATGCTGTTGTGTTGTGGTCAACGCAGGAGAAGTTGATCCGGAGGTGATTGGAGAAGCGTGGGAGGCTTCAGATACTTGATTTTGCGTCGGTGAATCGAGGCTTCACGTATCGGTGAGTGAAAATATGGTTTAAATCATTTTGATGTTTTGGAATAGAGTTTTGGGAGTTAAGGTATAGCTTGAAATGCTTACCTAGACTCGAAAGTAAGTATAAAGTGGTACTACTCTCTCGGACGTGCTAAGTTGAAATGATTTTATGCAATTATTTTGATTACATGTTGCCTACTATTTAAGCATGTTTAAAAAGGTTTCGATATACTATTTTTAAGCATGTTTTGCTGAAGGATCCACATGGTAAGTGATCCTTGTAAGTATGGTTTATACTTGTGGTTTAAAGTATGATTGTTGCTTTCGAAAAGTGTTTTGGTTAATTCCTCTTTAAAACCGTGAGGTAAATGTGAGATGGTTAATTATATTGGCATGTGATGTGGTTTTAAAATTGTTATTGGATATAGTTGGCCGGCCATAGGATTGTGTAAATAAGTTGCCTTGGATGTTGAGGGGTTTATACAGCATACCAAATACTCTATCCAAGTACCCTAATGATTGAGGGGTTATATGGTACTGAAAACTTTCGTTAGTGGATTAAACATCTAACCGATGATTGGGGTTGGTGTCCCCGTGGGTTGAAAGTGTACCCGGTTGTTAATGTACCACGATTGTGATTGTATCGCTATTCCGCTTAAGATGGCTTGAAGTGTTGCGTTAATACTTGTTGAATCCGTGTATCCGGTGAACTCTTTTGTTATTGGACTTGATTAATGATCACTTGTAAGCCAATATAATTGTTAATGTCTCATTGGAATGGTTTATGTTGTATAATGTGACTTACACACATTTCTCCTTCAGCTTTGCAATTGGTAGTATTGCATGGTAAGGCTTAAGTGGAGGGTTAGCAATGTGACTTGCTGTTGATTAATGATACATGTAGAATATGGTTTAATATGCTAATTTTAATGATGTAAAGTGCATGTTTTAAAAGGGGGCATGATGCTTAAAAGGATGATGTTAAGTAAATGGTAAAAAAATGCATTGATGGTGTTTGTTTTTTAGCATTCCTCACTAAACCTTGTGTGCTTACGCTCTCATTGTCCATCAATGTCGATAATTGAGGTCTTAAAAGGCAGCAAGAAGCAAGGGGATAATAGCAAGACTTGGTTAACAAAGTATGTTGGACTAGACTATAAGAATAAAGGCAATGGGGTACTTGGTTTGATTTGGGAGATGACTCGTTGAACTCCATGTTTGAGCATGTTTCCTTAGTTTCTCTTGGGCTGTAAATAACCTTTAAAGATTGATTATGGAGCTGGTTTGTCTTTTGGTTTGTTGCTTGGATGCAAAATTAGGAAGTGTGCCTATAGATTCCCTTTTGATGCATGAGGCCTAGTTGTGTTGTTAGAATTGTCATGCTAGTTTGCTTGTGATATGTTTGGCATGTTGGTATTGTGTTTTAAGCGTGTTGGAATGGTTAGAGTATGCTTGTGAAATGAAAAACCAACAAAAGGTGACATTACAGGTCCAGGCGTACCGATACGCGGGGGACCGTATTGGTACGGCTAGGCATTTTTAGGCTTGAGGGATCGGTACGAGTGTTGGTGTTTCGATATGCCTAGGACATTTTGGTCTTAGCGTACTGGTATAGCAAGGGGTGTTTTGGTACGGGTCTCAGCTATTGGACCTGTAATGTCATAGTTAGGTATTTCAGTTAGGCATATCGATACGGATTGGAGGTGTACCGAAATAGGGTGTTTCAATCTGTATTGATACGGGCTTACCTGTATCGGTATGGATGACCGTTAATTATGTTAATGTCACTTTGGGCAGTTCTGTCACCTTTACAATTTAGTCCCTGAATCTTGTCAATGCAATTGAATGTGACGAAATGATCAGATTGAGCTAAAATTTGAGATGGGTGTTCGAAACCTGACTAGTTAAAGGTTGGTAACTTAAAAGTGAGTTGTAATCCTAGAATTTTCTGTATTTGCAATCTAGTCCCTAAATTGCTAGTGTGATCAATTGGATGTCAAATTGATACCCAATTGAGTTAGGATTGCACCTGATGTTTGCATGAACATGTAGGGTTAATAATTGCCATCTAGACAAGATAAAAGAAAAAAATGGGCTGGATTTCATTGTATCTCTTCGGTTTTCTACGGCAAACCTATTGTAGCCTTTTTGGTTTGGTTGGGCGTCTAGGCCAAGTCGAGGGGGTTACATTTGGTGGTATCAGAGCCAAGTTTACGAAAGGTTGGGATGTTATATTGGATTGTTTGTTTTTGCTTGATATGCATGGTGCTTGTTTGCTATGTACGGTGATTGAGATATTCACGCTAATTATTTATACTATGTTGGGAAAAATTTTGGGACCCATTGCCTTATTATTATAGTATGAAAATTATTGATTTTTGAAATAAAAGTCTTGGATCCTTGCTTGACTGTTTTCGTTTTGATATGACTATCATGCCTTAGATATATTTTAGCACGATAGGACCGAGGAGAGAGTTGCGATGTAGTGCGATTGTTGCTGCCACTGGGCAGGGTGTTGAGGGAGATGTTGTGCCTCCTGGAGGGTTGCCACCACCACTACCTATTCTACTGAGGGAGTGGAACATGTACCACCTGAGCCGGCTAGGTCAGGGATGGGTGATATCGCACCGTTGTTACAGGCCATGACTAGTGGTTGCGCAAGGGCTGCCGCTTGAGCGTCTTCGTAGTTTATGCAAAGTTGAGTTCTAAGGGTTGTCGTCTAAGGCTTTTGAGGGCTGGTTGGTCAGTATTGAGCGGATACTTGGTCAGATGGGGTGTACCGATGCTCGTAAGCTGAGCTGTGCTGTTTCTCTGCTATAGGGTGATGCCTATACATGGTGGACTACCACGATATCCGGTATGGAGACGGATGATGTGACCTAGGAGTTCTTCAATGAAGCTTTCCAAAAGTTTTTGGGCGTCCGATATTAAGATGATAGGAAGCATGAGTTCATGGCTCTTGTGCAAGGCAGTATGTTTGTTGCGGAATATAAGGTGCAATTCGTGAAGTTGAGTCAGTATGCACCTGTGTTGGTTCCTAACGAGCATACGCGATGTGATCGATCCTGCTATGGGCTTGTGCATGATGTTAAGACATACATGCCTGCTGCTGATTATACCAATTTTGATGTGTTGGTTTTGTGAACCAATGATGTGCAACAGAATTTGGGTTTGGCTTTTGGATAGCGAGGTTCTAGCTCGGGGAAGACAACTGTTGATTCAGGTTATAGCGGTGGTCAGGCTAAGAGACACCGTGACAGGAGGTTTCGCCCGGAGTCGAGTCATGGCGGAGGTGTTATGGGACTTGGAGTCCAGGGGCAGGGTGCCCAGGCTAGAGCTCCGTTTAACACTTGTTGGGTTGTGGATCCTGTGATCCTATGAGGCATGATTGCCCGCGTTTGGCCAGGGAGGGTCAGGCACCTGCACCTGTGGCGGCTAATTCTTGTTGGAGTTGTGGTTTAGGCGACCATCAGAGGCGTGATTGTCTATTGTTGGCTTGAGGTGGGCAGGGTCGGTTCGTGGTCGTGGCTATAGACCGTTTCAGCATCGAGATGTGGAACAGAGGACTGTGGCTCATATTGTTGCTATTTAGCCTGAGGGCGGTGGACCGGCTAGGGTGTATGCGCACTGTGAGGGTCGCAATGACAAAAATGTGATTGCAGGTACTTTTACCCTACAGTCGTTGTCGTTTTATTCGTTACTTGATTTCGATTCTACTCATTCATACATTTTGAGTGAGCATGCCAAGTTGCTTCATATATTCGTTGAAATTCTTAATATGGTTATTAGAGTGACTAGTTCTCTTGGGGAGACAGTCGTGGTTAGGAAGTGGTATCGTAGGTGTCTGCTGATGGTTTAGGGACATGTGTTTGTTGTGGATTTGATGGAGCTGCCATTCCATGGTTTTGATGTGATTTTGGGTATGGATTGGTTAATTGAACATCGGGCTATGGTGGATTTTTAAACCAAACAGATACATTGAGGTTGTCGGATGATTATGAGGTCGTGGCTGTTGGCAACAATGCCAAGTTTTTATCTAATGTTATTTCGGCTTTGGAAGCAAGTCGAATGCTGGAATCGGGATGTCAGGCTTACTTGGCCTATGTTATGAATCCTGGATCAAAGGAGTTAATGGTGTAGGATGTTCGCACTGTATGTGAGTTTTCACAGGAATTACCAGGGTTGCCACCTGACCGTGAGGTAAAGTTTGGCATCGAGGTCTTTGCGGGTACAACACCAGTAATGATTGCCCTGTATTGTATGGCCCCGAAGGAGTTGAAAATGTAGTTACAGGAGTTGCTTGATCGTGGGTTCATTAGACCCAGTATTTCACCGTGGAGAGCGCCGGTGTTGTTTGTTAAGAAGAAAAATGGTACGTTGCGGATGTGTGTAGATTACCGCCAGCTAAATAAGTTGACAATAAAGAACAAGTATCCCTTACTGCGGATAAATGACCTATTTGATTAGTTCAGGGGTGTCTTGGTGTTTTCCATGATAGATTTGAGGTCAGGGTACTACCAGTTAAAGGTGAAGGAGGTGGATGTGCCCAAAACAGCCTTCCGTATGAGGTACGAGCATTGTGAGTTTTTGGTGATGCCTTTTGGTTTAACCAATGCACCAACTGCTTTTATGGACATGATGAACCGTGTATTTCATGAGTTTTTTGGACCAGTTTGTGGTTGTGTTTATCGATGATATGCTCGTGTACTCTCGTACCGAGGAGGATCATGATAGTCATTTGCGGATTGTGCTTCAGAAGTTGGTGGAGAATCAGTTATATGCCAAGTTAAGAAAATGTGAGTTCTGGCTTAGTGAAGTAGTGTTTCTCGGGCATGTTGTGTCGGCCGAAGAAATTCATGTCGATCTGCATAAAGTTGAGGTTGTAATAAGTTGGAAGACGCCCAAGTTGGTGACGCAGGTTAGGAGTTTCCTTGGTTTAACGGGTTACTACCGAAGGTTTGTGGAAGGATTCTCCTGTTTGGAAGCTCTGTTCACCAAGCTGCTATAGAAGAATGTTCGATTTGTATGGACGGAGGATAGACAGCGAGCCTTCAAAAGGTTGAAGGAAGCCTTGATGTGAGCTTCAGTCTTGGTTCAACCGGAATCGGGAAAAGAGTTTATTGTTTATAGTGATGCGTCGTATGTTGGGCTTGGTAGCGTGTTGATACAGGAGGGTAAGGTAGTGTCGTATGAATCTAGGCAGCTAAAGGTGCATGAACATAACTACCCTACTCACGAACTTGAGCTTGTTGCGGTTGTGTTTGCCTTGAAGAACTGGAGGTATTATCTTTATAGTGAGAAATGTATGGTTTATAAGGATCATAAGAGTTTGAAATATCTGATGTCAAAGAAGGAGTTGAATCTTAGGCAAAGCAAATGGTTGGAGTTGCTTAAGGATTATGATCTGACCATTGAGTATCATCCGGGGAAAGCCAATGTTGTGGCGGATGCTTTGAGCAGAAAAGTGACTGTGGAGTTGAGAGCCATGTTTGCTTGGTTGAGTGGATAAATGACAAGGGTTTGTTGGTTGAGTTACAGGTGAAGCCGTCCTTGTCAAACATGATTAAGGAGAAGCAACCGTATGATGGGAGTTTGGTGCCTCATATGGAATATATTAGGGATGGGAATCCTACGGATTTTCATTTCAGTGATGATGGGAGGTTGTGCTTTAAAGGTCAAATAGTGGTGCCTGAAGACGAGGAGTTGAGGCATACTATTTTGACTGAGGCACATGCTAGTCCTTTCGTTATGCATCTTGGTAGTGCTAAAATGTATCGAGGGTTGAAGGAGGAGTACTATTGGGTCAGACTTAAGAAGGATATGGCTAATTTCGTTGCACGGTGTATGGTTTGTCTCTGGTAAATTCTGAGCATCGGTTTTCTTCTGGGTTGTTGCAACCGTTGAGGATACCGGAATGGAAGTGGGAAAGAATCACCATGGATATTGTGTCTAGGCTGCCTTTAACGCTAACCAAAAAGGATTCCATTTGGGTGATTGTGGATTGATTTATGAAGTGTGCACATTTTGTTCCATTGCATACCTCGTATACCTTAGACATGTTGGCTAAATTGTACATCTCTGAGATTATACGTCTGCAGGGGATGCCCAAATCTATAGTTTCGGATAGGGATCCACGGTTCACTGCAAGGTTTTGGGTGAGTTTGCATCGTGCTTTGGGAACATGATTGAATTTCAGTACTTTGTATCATCCTCAGTCGGATGGTCAGTCAGAGCGCGTGATTCAGGTTCTCGAAAGATATGCTGAGATGTTGCATTATTGAGTACCAGGGAACATGGGAGAAGCACTTGCCATTGGTGGAGTTTGCTTACAATAACATGTATCATGCTAGCATATAGATGGCACCTTATGATGTGTTGTATGAGAGGAAATGTCATACGCCCGTGTGTTGGGCAGAAGCGGGGGAAAAGTTTGTGTCGATGCCCAATGTTTTGAAAGGCACACTGAAAAAGTAAAGTTGATATGTGAGCACTTAAAAGTAGCTGCAGATCGTCAGAAGTCCTATGCGAATTTGAAGCGTAGGGATATAGAGTACGCCGTGGGTGATAAAGTGTTTTTGAAAGTGTCTCCTTGGAAAAAGGTGCTGCGTTTTGGGCGGAAAGGGAAGCTTAGCCCGAGATTTATTGGACCATACGAAGTTGTTAAGCGTGTGGGTCCTACTGTGTATCGCTTAAGGTTACCTCTGAAGTTGGGAAAATTCATGATGTGTTCCACGTGTCGGTGTTGCGGAGGTATAGGTCAGATCCATCGCATGTTATGGGTGGAGGAAATTGAGTTGAGACCAGACCTATCTTTTGATGAAGAATCGGTAGAGATTCTTGATGCCAGCAGTAAGGTGTTGCGTTGCAAGACGGTTGAGCTCGTTAAGGTGATGTGGAGGCACCGCGGTGTTGAGGAGGCCACGTGGGAGCGCAAGTCGGATATGTTGAAATAGTTTCCACACCTGTTTCCTCTAGGTAAATTTCGGGGATGAAATTTCTTAAGTGGGGGAGAGTTGTAACGCCCCAGTTTTAGAGCTTAGCGGTTTGGTGGTTTATTAGACGATCTGGTGGACCGGAGTAGATATTCAAGTCGGTTTCGGGATCGTATATTTTTGGCATTGGAAAAATTATGAAAAATGCTATAAAATCATTATTAATTATGTATTTAATAATGGTGATATCAATTTTGTAAAACGATTTTTGGGAGATGGACATTTTGGTTAGTGACCAAAATGATAGTTTTAAAAACTGTGATTTCCTAGCGACTAAAATGAAAAGGGTCAAATACTGAGAATCTTTAAGGTGGTATTTTACCAATTGGTTTCTGATGGTTTCTCCCTTAATTGAAGATATTTTAACATGTGTTTTAGTTATTAATTAAAGAGGAGTTTTGTGAAAAGTTAGTTATCTTTTTCCAAAACCAAAATCACGTCATTTTCTCTCCATTCTGTCCTCAGCCAAACACTCAGATTTTCACCAAATTTCCAGAGGTGAGGTGGTTTCTAACTTGATTTTATTGTTTCAAATTGTTTTATAAAGATTGTTTACACAAAATCTTACAATAATCTTGTGTTTTCTTAGCTTTTCACAAATCAATTTAGGGAGAAACTTCACAATAGGGTAAGGTCCGAGATCTCCTCTATTGTATGGTTCTTTACTGAAATTCCCAAGCATTTTATCTTTGTTTTTGTGTTTCTAATCTGATTTTGATGATTTCCTAATGTTTAATTGAACTATGTGGGGAAAATGAGTTGATTCGCAGATTGGATCTGTTTTCTAGTAACTAAGGATGTTTTGATTTATATTTTGGATGTTAAATAATGTTGATAAGTGATTTTTATCAATGGAATCCCGAAACTTAAGAATCTCTATTTGTTTAGGTTGTTATTTTTAAGGTTTTGTGGTGTTTTGTGGTTGTAAGGTTGCTAGAGGTGGTAGGTTGTTTTGGATATGTTTTTAGAGTTGTTTTGATGTTGAAAATGATGATCGATTGATAGATGTTGGCTGGGTTGTCAATCTAAGTGTTTTGGTTATGTTTTTGGTTGTTGTGGATGGTTAATTGTGAAGGTTTTGTGGAAATCCAAGAGGGATCGTGGTTGATGTGTTTAGAATGCATTATGATGCATTAATCCTCTGTTGTGTTGTGGTCAAAGCAATGGAAGCTGTCCGAAGGTGATTGGAGAAGCGTGGGAGGCTTCAGATACTTGATTTTACGTCGGCGAATTGAGGCTTCACGTATCGGAGTGTGAAAACATGGACGTGCTAAGTTGAAATGATTTTATTCACTTGTTTTGATTACATGTTACCTACTGTTTAAGCATGTTTTAAAGGTTTCAATATACTTTTTTAAGTATGTTTTGCTGAAGGATGCACATGGTAAGTGATCCTTGTAAGTATGGTTTATACTTGTGGTTTAAAGCATGATTGTTGCTTTGGAAAAGTGTTTTGGTTAATGCTTGTTTAAAATAGTGAGGTAAATGTGAGATGTTAATTATATTGGCAAGTGATGTGGTTTTAAAATTGTTATCGGATATAGTTGGTCGGCCATAGGATTGAGTGCACTGTAAATAAGTCGCCTTAGATGTTGATAGGTTTATACGACGTACCGAATACTTCATCTAAGTACCCTAATAGTTGAGGGGTTATATGGTACCGAAAACTCCCGTTAGTGGATTAAGTGTCTAATCGATGATTGGGGTTGGTGTCCCCGTGGGTTGAAAGTGTACATGGTTGTTAATGTACCGCGATTGTGATTGTATCGTTATTCTGGTTGACATGACTTGAAGTGTTGGGTTAACACTTGTTGAATCCGTGTATCCGATGAACACTTTTGTTATTGGACTTGATTAATGATCACTTGTAAGCCAATATAATTGTTAATGTCTCATTGGAATGGTTTATGTTGTATAATGTGACTTACACACATTTCTCCTTCAGCTTTGCAATTGGTAGTATTGCATGGTAAGGCTTAAGTGGAGGGTTAGCAATGTGACTTGCTGTTGATTAATGATACATGTAGAATATGGTTTAATATGCTAATTTTAATGATGTAAAGTGCATGTTTTAAAAGGGGGCATGATGCTTAAAAGGATGATGTTAAGTAAATGGTAAAAAAATGCATTGATGGTGTTTGTTTTTTAGCATTCCTCACTAAACCTTGTGTGCTTACGCTCTCATTGTCCATCAATGTCGATAATTGAGGTCTTAAAAGGCAGCAAGAAGCAAGGGGATAATAGCAAGACTTGGTTAACAAAGTATGTTGGACTAGACTATAAGAATAAAGGCAATGGGTACTTATTTTGATTTAGGAGATGACTTGTTGAACTCCCTGTTTGAGCATGTTTCTTTAGTTTCTCTGTGGTTGTTACTAGCCTTTAAAGATTGATTATGGTGCTGGTTTGTCTTTTGGTTTGTTGCTTGGATGCAAAATTAGGAAGCATGTCTATAGATTCCCTTTTGATGCATGAGGCCTAGTTGTGTTGTTAGAATTGTGATGCTAGTTTGCTTGTGATATGTTTGGCAAGTTGGTATTGTGTTTTAAGCATGTTGGAATGGTTAGAGTATGCTTGTGAAATGAAAAACCAACAAAAAGTGACATTACAGGTCTAGGCGTACCGATACGCGGGGGACCGTATCGGTATGGCTAGGCATTTTTAGGTTGAGAGATCGGTACGAGTGTTGGCATTTTGATATGCCTAGGCCATTTTGGTCTTAGCGTACCGGTACAATAAGGGGTGTTTCGGTACAGGTCTCAGCTACTGGAAATCAACTTTTTCGTCCCAAACTCGTGTGCCGAAATGCATACTGAGTCGTATAGGTACAGTTAGTAATATTTCAAAAGTTAGGTATTTCAAATAGGCGTATCGATACGGCTTGGAGGTGTATACGGGGTGTCTCAATCCGTATTGATACGAGCTTACCTGTATCGATACGGATGGCCGTTAATTCTGTTAATGTCACTTTGGGCAGTTTTGTCACCTTTACAATTTAGTCACTAAATCTTGTTAATGCAATTGAATGTGATGGAATGATCGGAATGAGGTGAAATTTGAGATGGGTGCAATTTTTTGTATTTGCAATTTGGTCCCTAAATTGCTAGTGTGATCAATTGGATGTCAAATTGATGCCCGAATGAGTTGGGATTGCACATGATGTCTGCTTGAACATGTAGGGTTAATAATTAGCATCTAGACAAGTTCAAAGAAAAAAATAGATTGGGTTTCGTTGTATCTCTTCGGTTTGCTACGACAAACCTAATATAGCTTTCTTGGTTCAGTTGGGCGTCTAGGCTGGGTCGAGGAGGTTACATTTGGTGGTTTCAGAGCCAGGTTTGCGAAAGGTTGGGGTGTTGTATTGGATTGTATGTTGTTGCTTGATATGCACGGTGCTTGTTTTCTATGTACAGTGATTGAGATATGCACGATGATTGTTTATACTATGTTAGGAAAATTTTGGGGACCCATTGCCTTATTATTATAGTCTAAAAAGTATTGATTTTTGAAATGAAAGTCTTGGATCCTTGCTTGAAGCTGGCCTGACTATTTTCGTTTTGTAATGATTATCATGCCTTATATATATTTTAGCATGATGGGACCGAGGATTGTTGCTGCCACTGGGCAGGGTGTTGTTCCTCCTGAGGGTTTCCACTGCCCCCACCTATTCTACCAGAGGGAGTGGAACAAGTACCACCTGAGCTGGTTGGGCCAGGGATGGGTGATATCGCACCGTTGATACAGGCCATGACCGGTTCTTTTCAGGTAGCAGTTGCGGGTGTTCATGTGCCAGCACCACCCGTGGTTGGCTAAGGGTTGTCGCTTGAAAGTCTTCGTAATTTGGGTGAATTTGAGTTTCGAGGGTTGTTGCTTGAGGCTTTTGAGGGCTGGTTGGCCAGTATTGAGAGGATACTGGGCCAAATGGGGTGTACCGATACTCTTAAACTAGGCTGTGCTATTTCCCTACTATAGGGCGATGCCTATACATGGTGGACAACCACGATATCTGGTATGGCGACGAATGATGTGACATGGGAGTTCTTATATGAAGCTTTTCGGAAGAAGTTTTTGGGAGTCCGATATTAGGATGATAGGAAGCGCGAGTTCATGGCTTTTCTGCAAGACAATATGTCTATTGCGGAATATGAGGTACAGTTCGTGAGGTTGAGTTAGTATGCACCTGAGTTGGTTCCTGACGAGCGTACGCAATGTGATCGATTCCTCTATGGGCTAGTGCAGGATGTTAAGACATACATGCTTGCTACTAATTACACGGATTTTGATGTGTTGGTTTTGCCAGGCAAGGATGTAGAACAGAATTTGGGTTTGGCTTCTGGATCGCGAGGTTCTAGTTCGGGGAAGAGAGCTGTTGATTCAGGTTATAGCAGTGGTCAGGCTAAGAGACACCGTGACAGGAGGTTTCACCTGGAGTCGAGGCATGGTGGAGGTGTTGTGAGACGTGGAGTCCAGGGGCAAGGTGCCCAGGCTAGAGCTCCGTTTAACACATGTTGGGTTTGTGGATCCCGTGATCGTATGAGGCATGATTGCCCACGTTTGGCCAGAGAGGGTCTGACACTTGTGCCTGTGGTGGCTAATGCTTGTTGGAGTTGTGGGTCAGGCGACCACAAGAGGCGTGATTGTCTGTTGTTGGCTCGAGGTGGACAGGGTGCTGCACCTATTGTTGCTCTACAGCTGGGTCGTGGCCGCAGATCATTTTAGCATCGAGATGGGGGACAAAGGATTGTGGCTCATATTGTTGCTATCCAGCCTGAGAGAGGTGGACTGGCTAGGGTATATGCGCACCGTGAGGGTCACAATGACACCGATGTGATTGCATGTACTTTTACCCTACAGTCTTTGTCGTTGTATTTGTACATTTTGAGTGAGCGTGCTAAGTTGCTTGATATATCCGTTGAAATTCTTAAAGTGGGTGTTAGAGTGACTAGTTCTCTTGGGAAGACAGTCGTGGTTAGGAAGTTGTATCGTAGGTGTCCGCTGATGGTTTAGGGCCATGTGCTTGTTGTGGATTTGATGGAGCTACCATTCTATGGTTTTGATGTGATTTTGGGTATGGATTGGTTAACCGAACATCGGGCTGTGGTGGATTTTGAAACCAAACATATATCTTTGAGGTTGTCGAATGTTTATGAGGTAGTGGTTGTTGGTGAGAATGCCAAATTTTGTCTAATGTTGTTTCGGCTTTGGAAGCAAGTCAAATGTTGGAATCGGGATGTCAGGCTTACTTTGCCTATGTTATGAATCCTGGATCAAAGGAGGTTAGGGTGCAGGATACTTGCACCGTATGTGAGTTTTCGGGTGTTTTTTCGGAGGAATTACTAGGGTTGCCACATGACCGTGAGGTAGAGTTTGGTATCGAGGTCTTTGCAGGAGTTGAAAACATAGTTACAGGAGTTGCATGATCGTGTGTTCATTAGACCCATTATATCGCCACGGGGAGCGCCAGTGTTGCTTGTTAAGAAGAAAGATGGTATGTTACGGATGTGTATAGATTACCAGCAGCTGAATAAGTTGACAATAAAGAACAAGTATCCCTTATTGTAGATAGATGACCTGTTTGATCAGTTCAGGGGTGCCTCAGTTTTTTCCAAGATAGATTTGAGGTTGGGGTACTACCAGTTAAAGGTGAAGGAGGTAGATGTGCCCAAAATAGCTTTTCGTACGAGGTACGAGCATTATGAGTTTTTGGTGATGCCTTTTGGTTTGACCAATGCACTAGCTGCTTTTACGGACATGATGAACCGTGTATTTCATGAGTTTTTGGACCAGTTTGTGGTTGTGTTTATCGAAGATATCCTCTTGTACTCTCGTACCGAGGAGAATCATGATAGCCATTTGTAGATTGTGCTTCAGAAGTTGGTGGAGAATCATTTATATACCAAGTTAAGAAAATGTAAGTTCTGGCTTAAGGAAGTTGTATTTGTCGGGCATGTTGTGTCGGCCGAAGGAATTCGTGTCGATCCCCATAAAGTTGAGCCTGTAATAAGTTGGAAGGCGCCCAAGTCGATGACTGAGGTTAGGAGTTTCCTTGGTTTAGCAGGTTACTTTCGAAGGTTTGTGGAAGGGTTCTCCAGCTTCGTGCTCTGTTAACCAAACTAATACAGAAGAATGTTCAGTTTGTGTGGACGGAAGATAGAGAGCGAGCCTTCGAAAGGTTGAAAGAAGCCGTGACGCGAGCTCTAGTCTTGGTTCAATTGGAATTGGGAAAAGAGTTTATTGTTTATAGTGATTCATCGTATGTTGGGCTTGGTAGCGTGTTGATGCAAGAGGGTAAGGTAGTGGCATATGCATCTAGGCAGTTGAAGGTGCATGAACGTAACTACCCTACTCACGATCTTAAGCTTGCTGCAGTTCTGTTTGCCTTGAAGATCTAGAGGCATTATTTTAATGGTGAGAAATGTATGGTTTATACGGATCATAAGAGTTTGAAATATCTGATGTCACATAAGGAGCTGAATCTTAGGCAACGCAGATGGTTGGAGTTGCTTAAGGATAATGATCTGACCACTGAGTATCATCTGGGGAAAGCCAATGCTGTGGTGGATGCTTTGAGCAGAAAAGCGGCTATAGAGTTGAGAACCATGTTTGCTCGGTTGAGTGTGACGATTGACAGGGGTTTGTTGGCCGAGTTACAGGTGAAGACTTCCTTGTCACAAATGATTAAGGAGAAGCAATCGTATGATGGGAGTTTGGTGCCTCATGTGGAACATATTAGGGATGGCAATCCTATGGATTTTCATTTTAGTGATGATGGGGTATTGTGCTTTAAAGGTCGAATAGTGGTGTCTGAAGACGAGGAGTTGAGGTGTGCTATTTTGACTGAGGCACATGCTAGTCCTTACGCTATGCATCCCGATAGTAGTAAAATGTATCGAGGGTTGAAGGAGGAGTACTATTGGGTCGAACTGAAGAAGGATGTGGCTAATTTCATTGCACGATGTATGGTTTGTTAGTGGGTAAAGGCTGAGCATTAGTTTCCTTCAAGTTGTTGCAACCGTTGAGGATACCAGAACGAATATGGGAAAGAATCACCATTGATTTTGTGTCTGGGCTGCCTTTGATGCCGACCAAAAAGGATTCCATTTCGGTGATTATGGATCGGTTTACGAAGTGTTCGCATTTTGTGCCGGTGCATATCACGTATACCTTAGACATGTTGGCTGAATTGTACATCTCTGAGATTGTGCGTCTGCACAGGGTGCTCAAATCTATAGTTTCAGATAGGGATCCACGGTTCACTACAAGGTTTTGGGTGAGTTTGCATCGTGCTTTGGGAACACGATAAAATTTCAGTACTTCGTATCATCCTCAATCGGATGGTCAGTCGGAGCGCATGATTCAGGTTCTCAAGGATATGCTGAGATGTTGCATTATTCAGTTCTTGGAAGGCAGCAAGAAGCAAGGGAATCCTAGCAAGACTTGGTTAACAAAGTATGTTAGGCTAGACTATAAGAATAAAGGGAATTGGGTACTTGTTTTGATTTGGGAGATGACTTGTTGATCAAGTCGATCCGAGCTATGCCACCGCTGATACATTAAGTCATAAGATTGTGGTTGAGCTTTGAACTATGTTTTCAAGGTTGAGTGTGTCATGGGAGGGCAGTTTGCTGGCTGAGTTGCAAGTTAAGGACATAGCAAATGGTAAGGACATAACATATGGTAATCTGACGGAATTTCATTTTGATGATGATGGAGTTTTGTGTTTCAAGGGTCAAATAGTAGTGCCGGATTGTAATGCCCCAGTTTTAGGGCTTAGCTGTTTGGTGGTTTATTAGACGGTCCGGTGGACTAGAGTAGAGATTAGAGTCAGTTTCGGGATCGTATATTTTTGGTGTTGGAAAAATTATAGAAAAATGCTCCAAAATCATTATTAATTATGTATTTAATAATGGTGATATCGATTTTGTAAAAAAAGTTTTGGGAGATGGACATTTTGGTTAGTGGCCAAAATGGAAGTTTTGAAAACTGTGATTTCCTAGTGACTAAAATGAAAAGGTCAAATACTTAAAATCTTTAAGGAGCTATTTTACCAATTGGTTTCTGATGGTTTCTCCATTAATTGAAGATATTTTAACATGTGTTTTAATTATTAATTAAATAGGATTTTTGTTAAAAGTTAGTTATCTTTTTCCAAAACGAAAATCACGCCATTTTTCTCTCCACTTTTCTCTCCATTCTCTCTTCAGCCAAACACTCAGATTTTCACCAAATTTCCAGAGGTGAGGTGGTTTCTAACTTGATTTTAGTGTTTCAAATTGTTTTATAAAGACTATTTACACAAAATCTTACAATAATCTTGTGTTTTCTTAGCTTTTCACAAATAAATTGAGGGAAAAACTTCACAATAGGGGTATGGTCTGAGATCTCCTCTATTGTATGGTTCTTTACTGAAATTCCCAAGCATTTGATCCTTGTTTTTGCGTTTCTAATCTGATTTTGATGATTTCCTAATGTTTAATTGAATTATGTGGGGAAAATGAGTTGATTCACAGATTGGATCTGTTTTTCCAGTAATTAAGGATGTTTTGATTTATATTTTGATGTAAAATAATGTTATTAAGTGATTTTTATCAATGTAATCCCGAAACTTAGGAATCTCTATTTGTTTAGGTTGTTAGTTTTGAGGTTTTGTGGTGTTTTTGTGGTTGTGAGGTTGCTAGAGGTGGTAGGTTGTTTTGGATCTGTGTTTAGAGGTGTTTTGATGTTGAAAATGATGTTAGATTGATAGATGTTGGCTGGGTTGTGAATCAAAGTGTTTTGGTTATGTTTTTGGTTGTTGTGGAGGGTTAACTGTGAAGGTTTTATGGAAATCCAAGAAGAATCGTGGTTGTTGTGTTTAGAATGCATTATGATGCATTAATCATCTGTTGTGTTGTGTTCAAAGAAGGGGAAGTTGATCCGAAGGTGATTGGAGAAGCGTGGGAGGCTTCAGATACTTGATTTCACGTCGGCTAATCGAGGCATCGCATATCGGTGAGTGAAAATGTGGTTTAAAGTGTTTTGATGTTCTGGAATAGAGTTTTGGGAGTTAAGGTAGAGCTTGAAACGTTTACCGAGACTCGAAAGTAAGTATAAAGTGGTACTACTCTCTCGGACGTGCTAAGTTGAAATGATTTTATGCACTTGTTTTGATTACATGTTACCTACTATTTAAGCATGTTTTAAAGGTTTCGATATACCATTTTTATGCTTGTTTTGCTGAAGGATGCACATGCTAAGTGATCCTTGTAAGTATGGTTTATACTTGTGGTTTAAAGCATGATTGTTGCTTTGGAAAAGTGTTTTGGTTATTTCTTGTTTAAAATAGTGAGGTAAATGTGAGATGGTTAATTATATTGGCAAGTGATGTGGTTTTAAAATTGTTATCGGATATAGTTGGCCGACTAGAGGATTGAGTGTACTGTAAATAAGTTGCCTTGGATGTTGAGGGGTTTATACGACGTACCAAATACTCAATCCAAGTACCCTAACGGTTGAGGGGTTATATGGTACCAAAAACTCCCGTTAGTGGATTATGCGTCTAATCGATGATTGGGGTTGGTGTCCCAGTGGGTTAAAAGTGTACCCGGTTGTTAATGTACCGCATTTGTGTTTGTGTCGCTACTCCGGTTGAGATTGCTTGAAGTGTTGGGTTAACACTTGTTGAATCCGTGTATCCGATGAACTCTTTTGTTGTTGGACTTGTTTAATGATCACTTGTAAGCCAATATAATTGTTAATGTATCATTGGAATGGTTTATGTTGTATAATGTGACTTACACACGTTTCTCCTTAAGCTTTGCAATTGGTAGTATTGCATGGTAAGGCTTAAGTGGAGGGTTAGCAATGTGACTTGCTTTTGATTAATGATACATGTAGCATATGGTTTAATATGCTGATTTTGATGATGTAAAGTGCATGTTTTAAAAGGGGGCATGATGTTTAAAAGGATGATGTTAAGTAAATGGATAAAAAATGCATTGATGGTGTTTGTTTTTGAGCACTCTTCACTAAACCTTGTGTGCTTACGCTCTCATTGTCCATCAATGCAGATAATTGAGGTCTTGGAAGGCAGCAAGAAGTAAGGGGATCCTAGCAAGACTTGGTAAACAAAGTATGTTGGACTAGACTATAAGAATAAAGGCAATGGGGTACTTGTTTTGATTTGAGAGATGACTTGTTGATCAAGCCGAGGCGAGCCAAGCTGTGCCACCGCCGCCAACCGTTGTTGCCATCAGCTACCGCCGACAACTACCACCGCCGACGACTACCACCACCGTCGCTGCTGCCATTGACTATTGTTCACCGTAGCCGCCGTTTACCGTTGACCGCCGGTGTTGACTTTTTTAGGGGACCCTACGCTGGGGTTTCTCAACGGTCCAGATCCAATGGCGTAGTCCGTTTTGCCAAATTCAAACCCGATAAGCTATTTTTATGTGTTTAACCCTTCCCTTGGCATATGAGGTGTATAGAATTTAAGTGTTTTCGTAATTGTTGATATGTGAGGATTAATCGGGTCGGATATCAGATCAAGTGGAATATTCAGGAAGCTAGGATGAGGATTCTAGCGACGTCAGGATAAGGTTAGTACACCTCAAACTCCGAAATGCTTCTTGAGCATCATAAGTGTAATTGTCTTGCATGTTAGTGGTTGCAAAATAGGAGATGAGTAATAAGCATGCGTCGGTACTGGTATTGCGAGGCTTGATAATTATTAAAGTGCTTGATGAGTTTGAGGATTTTCGAAGCTGTTATGAGCTTTAGAGATTGTATAGGATTGTCTGAATATTTTTATGATTATCTGATTCATGATTGCTATGTGATGATGCCTTGTGTGCTAGTGGAGTGGATTAATATGTTCGATTGAATATGGGTTAGGGACAATATTGATAATATTTCATTAAATACCTAAAAATTGGTAATTATTATTAAATGACTTAAATGTGTTAGCAACAAACTATAATGACTTTCATAAGCTTTAGGGGTAGAATAGGGCCTCGTAATTAATATTGATGCCGACAGTCTTGATGGCCTACTGCTAGTTGACCGGAATGGTCTATAATAACGGACTAATATAGTCGATCATTTGATAAATTGCTTATAAAACCGGTAATTAACACTAATTGGTTTAAAAGTTAGTTTGAGATGGAAATTTACGAATATGATTAACAAATGTGATAATGTGGATTGTTGGAAATAATTAATAGGAACGAATTGTATTACTCCTCCATAAAACGTAACAACTCGGTAATGCTTAATTGGTTGTAATAGCAGCAATAGGGGCCCGTAGTGGGTCATGTGATGGTTGTGCGCCAGGTAGGGCACTTGTATGGATCCGTAGTGGATCATGTATGGTTACATGCCAGACAGGGCACTTGTTTGGTTAAGAGTCTTTGTTTGGTGGGATCTGGATACCCAGTGAGTGAGTATTGCAACACATGAAGGCCACTCGATGTGAGATTTCGAGTGATGAAATGAAGGCCATCCGATGTAAGATTTCAGGTGATGATATTTGCTCGATGTGAGATTCTGAGCCCCGCTCGATGCGAGATTTCAAGGGAAGACTCGATGTAAGATTATGAGCAGCTCGATGTGAGACTTTAAGCATGGGTGGGTCTCCCAGTGTCGGGTGACATTGGGCCTCGCTCTTGGTTTGCTTTATTGATGCGCTCATGGCAATTGTGATGTTGTTTCTATGCTTGACATGTGTTTAGGCGATTATGGTAGCGCCACATGTTTACTTATCTCTTCTTATTGCTTTTACTAGCTTGCATGCTTACATTTATGATTAGCATGAAGTATAGTAGAGTAGATGTGTACCACTGAGCTTTGTAAGCTCAGCGCTCGGAATCGTCATTTTCGTGCGTAGGTTGATCATTGGATCGTGGGATCGTGGAGCACTATCAGATCAGGATTCTAGCATGGGGATCTTCGGAGTACGGCATTTGAGTCTAGTGGGCTATGTGTTCATAGGACCTTACATCTGAAGTCTATATTTGTTATTTCAAATTGTATCATTCAAATTGTACCTTCAAGTGTTTTCAATTTTAATTGGAGCTCTTTTGTACGCTTTTATTTACTTATATATATATTTATTTTAATCATTGGTTTTAAATGTTTTCGCAACTTACATGTTGGGTTGATCCTGTTTGAAAAGAAATTTTATGGTTTTGGTTTGGGCTTGAGGCCCAAATGTGACATCTGGGTCGAGGGTGTTACAAGTCTAACAAAAGTCTATAGGCATGCTCCCTAATCAACATCCAAAACATAAATCCATCCACATCTCAAGCACTTTAAACCTTTTGAAAGTCTAAACCAACAATTAAAACTTGCACAAACAGGGAGTTCATCAAATAACCCTCCCAAAACACCAATTGAAACACTCCCTTATTACTACTATGTATCGTTTCAAACCATACTTTGCAGACAAGTCCTTGGATTCCTTCCTTTCTTCCTCGCTGTCCTTTTACCTTTAATTCTCTGTATTGATGGAAAAAGAGAGCATAAGCATACTAGGCTTAGTGGGGAACGTTCAAAAACTAACCACCATCAATGCATTTAAAATCATTTAACCCTTCTTTTGACAAAAATACTTTCCAAGACACTTTACAAACATCATTTCAACATAATGCCTTATCAGACCATGCACTAAACATTTCCAAAACATGCATATTAAACCATATGCAACATGTATCATGGATCAACAACAAAATCTCATTTGCTACCCTCGATTTAAACTTTCCCATGCATACTACCAATACAAGGTTTAAAGAGTAAACATTTTTAAACCACATAATCCATCTCATGATACATCATTAATTATATTGGCTTAGAAGTGATCATTAACCAAATTTCCCTTTACAAATCATAACATCAGATACACGGATTCAACAAGTGTTCCCAACACTTCATGCCATCTCAAAATGAATTAAAGGTACATTACAACTGGGTACATTCACAACCCCACACATCGGTTGGATGCATAACCCACTAATAGGGGTCTTTGGTAGAAAGATCAAAACCCCTCGACCGTTAGGGTACTTGGATGGAGTTTACGATACACCAGATCAAAACCCCTCAACATCCAAGGCAACTTTTTATAGTGCACTATCAATCTTATGGCTGGCCAACTATATCCGATAACATTTGCAAACCTTTCCATACCATCACTTGCCAATATAATTCATTTTATTAACATTAACTCACTATTTTCATATGCATCATCAAAATCATTTAACTAATACAATCCACCTTGTATTTACCAATGTTCAAAAACATTAACAAAGCATGTATTAACTCCCAATGCATCATCATCATTATATAACAAATTCCCAGCATTAACCATGCTCAAACACATGCATATATAGTGAGTAATCAAGTTATCAAAACAAGTGCGTAAAAACCAATTACCAAACCGAGTTCGGGAGAGAATTCATCCTTTACTCACTTTTGAGCTTAGATCAACGTTTCAAGCTTAATCTAAACCCCCAAACACAAGTTTCAAACAATTAAAAAGATGTAAAACTCATTCTCACTCACCAGCACGCAAAGCCTCGCTTGCCGAAATGGTAAACACTCATCTAAAGCTTCCAAAACAATCGTTCAAGCTTGAGGATCAACTTCCCCTATTTTGTCCATACAAAAATAGAGAATTCAATGCATCAAAATGCATTCAACAGCCTAGCAACATCAATTATCATAAATCCTCAACATCCACTATCCAATTTCACTTCACAACAACCAAAATCAACATCAAACATCTTCCAAACTTAACCCAGCCAAAACCTAACATTTTAACCCCTCAATTAACATCAATTAACATCTAAAACACAACAACAACAACAACAACAGAGCCTATACGAATATCCATCGATACAATCCATTAAACCTTGATTTAACCAATTTTCCATAATTAATTCATCAAATCAAGTTAGAAAACATAAGTAAAGGATCAATAACTTGGGAATTTCAATAAAGAACCTTGTATTAGAGGAGAAGAACGAAGCTCACCTCTAAATTTGGCTTTCCTCTTAATTGGATGAATTTTCTTGAGAAAACAAGATCAAATCAAAGAGGTTTTGTTAGAAAACCATTAAAGATTCATTTGATAATAAAATAATATTAAAATCAAGTATTTGTATGAGAAAATTGAAGTGGAAAAGAGTGTTTGGCTGGAGAGTGTGATATCCCAAACAATGGCCTAGGTGTAAACTACATTTTGATCATTAGTTAATTTACTAGAGCTTTATCACCTATTAGACTAATTAAATGATTTATGACCAAATTCAAGCAAAGAAGAAAAAGGATAGCCATTATATAAGGGACTAAAATCGAATGGCTCATAAAGCTAGTGTATGCGTGCTAAAGATCAACAAGTCCAAGGACTTGTACATTTGTCAAAAACATAATGAATGCATGTGTAGGGGTCTCGACATTTGGGGAGTAAGATAACCAAAATTTGTTTCATCATCTTTATTTCTTAGCCGAAACACTCTAAGCTTAGTGAGAGAAAGTTTGCAATGATTTTTTTATGCTAGTTCATCCCTTGATTTTATTCGAATAAGCTTGGGGAGGAAGGTGATCCTACTCTTCTTTTTTCCTTATTCAAGTTTTGAACTAAGCAAGTGATTGTAGATTTTCATGAACTAGGTTGACACTAGAAATGTTAGGAAATTTAATTCATGTTATGTATTTCTTGGTTCATTTGAATGGTGACATGATTTTAATACTAAATTGCTTGAAAGTTTAAATATTTTAGCCTAGGTTGGATTGTCTATATAGTTTAGGATTTTAGAAATTTTGAGTACGCAATTGATTGTGTACGAGATGAGTTGCTATGTAATACTCACGAAAATCATGGATAGAGTGTTAAGATCGTTAATATGATGTATTTTGCAAAATGGTATGTAATTGTGATTTTGCAACATAGTTAAAGATGCTAAAATGATTGAGAATGAACCCTATTGTTGTTGAGATAGATAGATGCTTTGATGGACTGTTGTTGCTTGTGTAGTTGTGCTGGAAATTGAATTGTGGTCACCTTGCTTGGTTGAGATAGTTGTGGACTGTTTTGTCATAGAAGGAAATGATGGGCTGTTTTACAAGTTTAAGGATTATTTTGTATTAAAATTTAGACCTATTTCCAAGACTTAGAAATTGTTTTTACTACTAAAATGGACTGCTTTATGAACATGTTTTAAGGACTGTTTTTGGATAAATTGAACTAATTTCAAACTAGTTTGGGGGATTATTTTTATAACTTAATGGAATGGCTGTTTGCAATAAAAATTGGGCTAATTTTACATTAAAATTAAGGGACTATTTTGTAATAAAAATGGACTGTTTTGTACATTCAATTAAAGGTCTATTTTGTAAGAAAGCAGGGACTATTTTTGTGTATTTGAGAATAAAATTGTATTATGTTTACTTGGAATTGTTTTGGTATGTGGAAGAATGTGATCATGCATGAAAGATTATGGTAGCTTCAAATGAAAGAAATGATGAGTAGCAGAGAACCTATTTGCATAGCCTTAAAGAGATTGTTCATGTTAGGATGGAATGGTCTTTGATACATTCCATGTTTCTGTTGTTGTGCTTAGACCAAGAAGTAATTGCGGAAGAAAAATCCAAAGTGGTAGATCAGTATAAAAGCAATTTAGATTAGTGATTCAGGATCAAACATAAGCTGGGAAAATATTGTGAGTGTAGTTTATAGTCTTGGGATAGGCTTGTAACCTTCCCGAGCATCCTTGTTATTTCAAATACATTGTTTTATCCTTGAGTTTAAACTATGCATAAATGAGCTTGGATTGAGGAAAATACTTAAATATTGCGTATTATGCGATGATATGTGCATTTTGATGCTATGCTCTTAGTGAGATCTAATTATATTCACATAGGCTTGATGAGTAACATTGTCATATTGTTGTTCGACCAAGAATAGTAAATGAATTGAGAACTAAATGTGGGTCACACTCATGCTTGAGATGATAAACAATAAGTTATGCTCATATGATACTTTGATTAAGGAGCTATGCTCACTTTTGATTCTGATATGATGAGATTAAAATTTAAAGCCTTGGTTTTGAGTCAGTCATAGGTATAGTTGGCATGCCATAGAGAACATAGAGCTCATGTCTACGGTCCTTATGAGGCGATAGTAGGAGGGATGTGTATTGGTCACTTTGAGTACCTTATGTTGGCGACAGTTGGTTCGGGATTTGTGTACCTAGGCTACTTGATTACCAAGGTTAACAAGAGATTATTTATGATTGCTGTTGGACCCCAAAAAAATAGGACATGATCAGGCTCCGAAAAGATAGCAATTGGATCAATCTCTGAAAAAATAGCAGATAAGATGGTGCCAAGACTGGTTGGCAGATTCATGCCAAGCTTGGACGCCAAGGCAACATCGGCAGTATGACATCAGCCCTAACCTGATCAGCTCTTATTTAAATGTGGATGAGATAATTATGTCTTATCTCTTGCATTTAAAATTCAAATGAGGAGCTCATCCTATCCCTTCCTTGCACGCCTATTTAAACAACAACCAAGGAGAACTAGAGAGAGGGAGTTGATAGATGATCGGAGTGAGGAGTTGGTGTGCAACGATTAACAACCGGCTGCACCGTGGAAGGGTGGTTCGACCACCTTGGCCGAGAAGCCTAGATCTTGAAGGGCTGTATCGAGAGACCCCTTCTAGCCCATTTTCTCTTTCAAGTTATTTTATTTTGTTTTAAATGATGATGTACTTGGGAAACATTTGTGGTTTTTTGGTTAAGTCCCTCACCATGAACTAATTTCATAGTTGGTGGGGGATGTTTGCGTTGAACGCTATTTTATGTTTTAGTTTTTAATAATAAATCTGCCTTGGCAATGTTTTATCTATTTGTCATACTTTAATGCTTTCTAAATACTATGCCAAGCGAGAGCTGACACTATTGGCCTATTGCTCCTCAATATCTTAAAAAACATGGGGTGGCAACGATCAAGTTGTCGAATACTAAGGAGAGAAGCTTCTAGAGAATTCGTTCAAGTAGATGAACTTACTTCGGGAGTGAAATCTACCCCTTAGGAGTATAGATTGGATCTTAATCAAATTGGTTTATTTAAAAGCATGCATTATAGAGATATAGGGGGTTTTACATGATCAATTTAGGGCAATGACCATCGAGAGAGGCTATGCTAATTTTTAATCTGCTCGGCAATAAATGCCAAGACAGGTTGTTATTAAAGGCTGGTACGATATGAATAGCGTGAAAACCAGGCATTCCCTGCCAACGCTCATCATTCATTAATGCACCTTCCTTGCCAACGCCTTTGCTTTACATTTATTTCTTTTCTTTTCCAACATTTCCAAAACTAAATTCAAAACAAATCAACTTTTTTTAAGGCAAGTAACAATCAAAGCAATTGAATTACAAGTCAATCTTTGTGGGATTGATACCCAGCTTACCTGCTGTATTACTTGCAGACCGTGTATACTTGCATGCAAAACACTCATCTTGGCACTGTTTTATACTTTTCCAATACATACTTTTTGCCCTTTTTGCCAGCATTTCACCTAGAGAGTACAAGTTTTTGGCGTCGTTGCCGAGGATTACAACGGAATTGATTGTTTTCAAATTTTTACTTGTCTTTCTTTTAATTTTATTCCTGATTTTACCTTTTGTTTTTATCAGTGTATGACCATAAGCCATCCTGTGGTGGACGAATGGCCATACAATCCGAAAATTGAGAAAACCTTGCAAAGGTTAAAAAGAAGATTTCGAGAGATGCAAAACCAAGGAAATTGAGGGAATGGTGTGGTGAACAATGGAGGAAACCCACTTAAAAATGAGATACCACCACCATCTGCTGCCCTAGTTATTAATGAGAGACCTATTAGAGAACACTCAGCACCAACCATTGACAATTTGATGCCGGGACTTGTTGGCACAGAGGTAAACGCTGTTAATTTTGAACTTAAGCCAGTAATGATCCAAACTCTTTTGAATGTAGGTCAGTTCGATGGACCACTTACTGGAGATCCTAGGCAACATCTAAAGCAGTTCATGGAGATTTGCCAATTAATTCAACAAAATGGAGTACCTAAAGATACCATGAAACTAAAGTTATTTACCTTTTCCTTGAGAGATAGAGCTAAGGCTTGGCTCAATTCCTTGCCACCTGGCTCAGTCACTTCATGGGCAGACCTATGCCAGAAGTTCTTGACAATATTCCAGCCACCAACATTCACTGCCAAGCTATGATGTAAGATCATTACATTCAGGCAGGCTGTGGATGAGACCTTATATGATGCCTGGGAAAGATTTAAAGATTTGCTGAGGAGGTTCCCTATGCATGGATTCCTAAATTGGACTCAAATACAAACCTTTTACAATGGATTAAATGCATAAACAAGGACTGTCGTTGATGCTTCAGCATCCGGTTCGTTGCTTGACAAAACGTATACTAAGGTTGTTGACATTTTAGAGAGGATCGTAATCAATGATTTTGAATATCCTGTTGCTAGACTTGGGACCGGGACTAAAGCCAATGGGAAATTTCAGGTTGATGAACTAACGTCCATCCATATCGAGATTTCCAACCTTACTAGCATGGTATGAACGTTGCAAAAGAACAATGAGGCCCAAGAAGTCAAAGCATTAGACCCATTTTGTACAAATTGTGGAGAGAATCATCATATGGATGAATGCCCTGTCAACCCTGAATTGGTAAACTTTGTTGGCAATGTTAATCGCTACTATAATTCTAACTCCAATACTTATAATGCAGGTTGGAGACAACGCCCTAGTTTAGCATAGGGAAATCAATGAGGTAACCAATACAATGCCAGTGCCAGAATACCCAGAGGCAGAATAACAATGCCAAGCCAGCTTTCAACAACAAAGGCATGCCAGCATTCTATCAGAATTCCATGCCACAAAAAGCTCAAAACAATTTCCAGCAAAGGCATAGATTCAACGAATGAGGCACTCTCACATAGTACATGGAGATGAATGATGCTCCAGTCCAGAGTTTGGCAACATCAATGAGGAACTTGGAAGTTCAACTTGGGCAGATTGCCAATGCACTCAACAATCGATCCCAAGGAACATTGCCAAGTGACACAGAAGATGCTCGGCACAAAGACAATGAGCAGTGCAAAGCTATAACCCTTCGGAGTGGTAAGCAGTGCGAGATGGAAAAGGCTACCAAGCAGCCAGTTAACTACCAAATCGAGAAGCTAGTGCCAACAAGAAACCTCAGGGAAGCAGAGAAAGAGGAACCAAACACAGATGATGCCAGTAGCTATGCAAAAACATATGCTAAGACAGATGCCGAACAGACTAATGGCAGCACTTCCTTGGCAAAGCAAGTAGAGCCGGCACTTGTTTATCTGTCACCACAATTTCTAGCAAGACTTCAAAAGCATAAGCAAGACCAGCAATTCAATCGTTTCTTAGAGGTTTTTAAGCAATTGCAAATCAACATTCCATTGGTAGAAGCCCTTGAGCAGATGCCCAACTATGTAAAATTCATGAAGGACATCCTATACAAGAAGAGGAAGTTTGGAGACTTTGAAACTGTTGCTTTGACCGAAGGATACAACGCTATGATCCTAAACTGATTGCCACCAAAGCTGAAAGATCTGGAAGTTTCACCATTCCCTGCGCCATTGGAAACAAATTCATGGGCAAGGCATTGTGTGACTTAGGAGCCAGCATCAACTTGATGCCAGTGTCAGTTTTTTGAAAACTTGGCATAGAAGCAAGACCTACCACAGTGACACTCCAGCTGGCAGACCAGTTCTATGCACACCCCAAGGGTAAGATTAAGGACGTGCTAGTAAAGGTAGACAAATTTATTTTCCCAGTTGATTTCATCATTTTGGATTATGAGGCGGATATTAATGTCTCGATTATTTTGGGTAGACCTTTCCTTGCCACATGTAGGGCTTTGATTGATGTCCATAAAGGGGAACTAACAATGCGCATGAATGACCAGCATGTTACATTTAATGTGTTTCAAGCTTTGAAATGTGCATATGAACCTGATAAATGTCAAGCAGAGGAGATGATGGAATCCATATATACTTTGGACACGGCACAGTTATGCCAGAATATAGAATTTGATGTCAGCGACTTAGATGGCATAGTTGAATTGTTTGAGGAACCAGAAGAATCAGCCTTGGAGGCTGAGGAGGCGAGTTATTTTGAGCCACTACAGTTGGCCGGCAGAGAGATTGAGGCACCTAGACCATCAATTGAGGAGCCACCAGCATTGGAACTAAAACCACTGCCCGATCACTTGAAGTATGCTTATTTAGGTGAACACACAACGTTGCCAGTGATCATTGCTACTGATCTTGCTAATGATCATGAAGAGAGATTATTTGCAACATTACGCAATTATAAGCAAGCATTAGGATGGACCTTAGCAGACATCCGAGGGATTAGCCCAACCATTTGCATGCACAAGATTATCTTGGAGGAGTACCATGGTAGGACCATTGAAGGCAAAAAGAGGCTAAACCCGAGCATGAAAGAGGTAGTGAAAAAAGATATCATAAAATGGCTCGATGCTGGGATTATATATCCCATCTCCGATAGCTCTTGGGTTAGCCCGGTGCAATGTGTGCCAAAGAAAGGTGGCATGATCATGGTACAAAATAGTAAAGTTGAATTGATTCCCTCCAGAACTATCACAGGATGGAGAGTGTGCATGGATTATAGGCAACTGAACAATGCCACGAGAAAGGACCACTTCCATTGCCATTCATTGATCAGATGCTATACAGGTTGGCAGGTAAAGCTTTCTATTATTTTTTGGATGGTTATTCAGGTTATAAATAGATTGTCGTTGCCCCTAAAGATTAAGAGAAGACCACGTTCACGTGCCCTTATGAGATGTTTGCATTTAGAAGGATGCCATTCGGCCTATGCAATGCACCGACAACATTTCAACGTTGCATGATGTCCATTTTTTTGATTTGATAGAGCACAATATGGAAGTATTCAGGGATGATTTCTCAGTGTTTGGTATAACATTTGAGGAATGTCTTCAGAGTTTGGAGCAAGTCTTGAAGAGATGCATAGAGATGAACCTAGTGTTGAATTGGGAAAAATGCCACTTCATGGTGAAGGAGGGCATTGTTCTCAGACACAAGGTAACTGAGAGAAGACTAGAAGTTGATCAAGCAAAAGTTGAGGTAATTAAGCAATTGCCACCTCCAACGAGTGTCAAAGGTATAAAGAGTTTTTTAGGACATGCCGGTTTTTACCGGTGTTTTACTAAAGACTTTTCAAAAATTGCTAAACCTTTATGCTTGTTATTAGAACATAATGCCACTTTTGCTTTTGACGATTCTTGTTTGAAAGCATTTCAGGAGCTTAAGGAAAAGTTGATCAATGCCCCTATAGTTGTTGCCCCAGACTGGAATGAGCCCTTTGAACTCATGTGTGATGCCAGGGACTATGCCATTGGAGTAGTCTTGGGACAAAGGCATGGCAAGGTTTTCCTTACCATCTACTATGCCAGCCGAATCTTGAACGAAGCACAACTGAATTACTCTATGACCGAGAAAGAATTTCTTACGGTTGTATTTGCTTTTGACAAATTTAGATCTTGTTTAATTGGTAACAAAGTTGTGGTTTTTACAAATCATTCAGCATTGAAGTATCTCTTGGCAAATAAGGATACCAAGCCTAGACTAATCCAATGGACGCTCATACTTCAAGAATTCGATCTTGAGATCCGAAACAAAAAAGGCAGTGAAAACTTAGTAGCTGACCATCTCTCACGTTTAGAACATCATCTTGAAGATGGTAAGACCAATTTTATAACAGATGAATTTCCTGACGAGTATTTGTTTACAATTAATGCCCTACCATGGTATGTTGATATTGTCAACTACTTGGTAAGTAACATTCTGCCACCAAACTTGGCATACAATGTCAGGAAAAGGTTCTTGCGAGAAGTTAGGCAATACTATTGGGACGAACCAATATTGTTCAAATAGTGTGCCGACGAAGTGATCTGTCGATGTGTGCCCAAGGATGAGCAACATAATATATTGCATTTGTGCCATGCCGCACTATATGGAGAGGTCACTTTGCTGGGATGAAGACTGCTGCCAAGGTGTTGCAGTCAAGATTCTTTTGGCCCACGCTATATAAGGATGCCCACGAGTATGCCAAGGCATGTGATCGATGCCAACGGATAGGAAATATCTATGGTAGACACCAACTACCACTCCAAAAAATTATGCTTGTGGACTTATTTGATGTATGGGGGATAGACTTTATGGGTACCTTTCCGCCCTCATTTGGTAATGTATATATTCTTGTGGTTGTTGAATATGTGTCTAAATGGGTATAACCTATTGCCCTGCCAACAAACGATGCCAAGGTTGTTGCCAAGTTTTTGCACAAACACATTTTTTCTAGATTTGGTGCCCCTAGGGTGATTATTCATGATGAGGGCACCCATTTTAAATATAATCTAATCTCTAAAGCTTTTTGCAGGTATGGTATATAGTAGAGAATTGCCACGGCATATCATCCACAAACGAATGGGCAAGCCGAGATTTCAAACAAGGAGATTAAAAGCATTCTAGAGAAGACTGTTAATCCATCAAGGAAAGACTGGTCCTTGCAACTAGATGAGTCCTTGTGAGCTTACAAGACTGCCTTTAAAACTCCTTTGGGTACTTCACCGTTTAGACTTGTTTTGGGGAAACCATGCCATCTGCCAGTGGAGCTTGAGCATAAAGCCTACTGGGCCATCATAACACTTGGCATGTCATAGAGAGTTACTGGAGAAAAAAGGTTGCTAGACCTAAATGAGTTGGAAGAATTCAGAACACAAGTCGATGAGAACGCTAGGATCTATAAGGAAAAGGGAAAACGCTAGCATGATAGTAGGATAATGCCAAGACGGTTTGAGGTAGGCTAACGTGTTTTGTTATTTAACTTACAGCTTAAATTGTTCCCAGGGAAACATAGATCAAGATGGACGGGCCCTTTTGAAGTTGTGAGACCCCATGCCCATGGAGCTGTGGTTGTTAAAAATTTAAAGACAGGAGAAATCTTTAAGGTGAATGGTCAACATTTAAACACTACATGAAGGGCGATTAGAACAATGCCAAGGAGGTGATCCTCTTGGCAGAGGTGACATGAAAACACCATCAGGTTTGAACTATTGCAAATATTAGGATAGATGTTTTCTTTGTTTTTAGGATTTAAGGTTTTTAGTAGTTTTTCTTTCTTTTAAATTTCAAGTTTTTATTCCTTTACTGTGTTGAAAGGTTTCCTTTGATTTGTGAAGATTCATTATGCCAGGAACAATGCCAGGGTTGCTAGCAGGAGTTGGTGCCTCAATAGAGAAATCTGCCAGACAGAGTGCTAGAATAGCTTGGCATGCAGCGGTGTAAAAAATGGAAGGATGAGCGAAACCCTAGCTGGATCAGCCCATTTAATAAAGAGAGATTTTTTTCCTTAATATTAAACCCTTAGCCTTTTAAAAAAAGGGAAAAATTAGGTTAAAATTTGAATTTAACCTAATCAACTTATCACTTTAAATCCTTACCTTATCCTATCGCTTCACCCTTATCACTTTACCCCTTTCAAATCAATTTTTTTATTTTTCATCATTATCCCTAATTACTCCTCCCATTAAAACACTCAACCGTTCACTTTTCATCTTCTTTCCCTAGTCGATTAAATAACCAAAACTCTCTCTCACTTTTTACTTTCCTTTTCGACAAGCAAGTACCAAAACCTAATTCGTTTCTTCTTCTTCATCTTTTTTCAACACCGTTCAAATTCTTCAACGATTTCAATGGCTTCCTCTTCAACTTCTTTCGAGCGACTCTTCAACGAAGAGATTCAGAACAAGTTTGAATCCAATTTTGTCTTGAGAAATTTTTGCTACGAGAAGCACTTCGAGTTCAAAATAGATAAAACCAATGGCTTCCCTCCGGAAGTCATGTCTACGATTAACTTGCACAAATAGACTCAGTTCTGCCAGCAAAAAGGGGAAATTTATGCCACCATCGTCCAAGAATTCTATACGCACCTTGTGACCAAGGATTCCCTCTTCTTGATGATTAGAGGTAAATGTGTTTGTTTTGATGAAGGGTATATTAACGATATGTTTGAGTTAGATGGTGCAAAGGATGGGTATTTTGAGTACGCTTATTCAATAAACGCTGCCAAGAGAAAGAGGCTCCTTGCAGATCTGTGTGAGCCTGGCACAGCATGGACAATGTCATCCAAGGGGCACCGTACGATCAAGAGGCTGGCATTGAAACCCCAATGGAGAGGATGGAATCACTTTCTCAAGGCTAATCTGATGCCCACATCCCATAACGAGGTTGTGTCGGAAGAGAGGATGATCCTGTTGCACACCATTGTTATAGGGCGCAAAATCAATGTTGTCAAGCTTATTATTGAGGAAACTTACAAGTGTGCAGCGAAAGGTAATGGTAGTGTGTTCTTTCCTTTGTTGATTTCTATCATTTGCATGCTCCATGGTGTGCCAAAGCTTGGTACGGATAAGGGACAAATGATTAAAGGAACAACAATTACTGCTGCTATATGGAGAAATCTCATTGTTGCTAAGCCCAAGGACAAGGGCAAGGGAAAAGCAAAAGTGCCCATGCCAAGGCCTAAAGTGTCAAAGGCTGAACTAGTAACCATGCCAGACAGTTCACTAGCAATGTTGTCCCAAATTCACCATCGCCAGGAGATTATTCTTCAAAAGCTAGAAAAAGTTGATGAGCTCAATGTCAAGATGCGACATTACATCTAGGCCAGGGATGTTGTAATCAGGGAGGCTCTTACAAAATTATCAGCTGATTTTGTGCCATAATTTCCAGACTTCCCTGTCGAGCCCTATGTAGTTACAATGCCATGCCAGCTAGTCTAGTTCATACCCCGTTCGATGCCACAGTCCCATTGTCTCCAGTTCAAGTGAGTCTGCCAGTTCTGATTCTTCATCTGAATCAAAGGAAACCAAAGCCAAGTCTGCCAAATCCAAGTCGCCAGTGTCACCTGCTTTACATACGCCATCTGATGCCACCGATGCACCTGCCGAATCGGAGCCTGCCAAGGAAAAGAAGAAAGTTGGAGCCTCCACCGCCGCTTTAAAACCAAGCCTGAAAAGAAAGAAGTACATGGCCCTTGATCGTAGGCCATTTGTGAGAAGAAAGACCCGTGTCGCACAGCAAATAGTCTCCTAAGGGGAGTCCTCTTCTTCCTAAACTCCTTTACATTTCATTCCATTGCATTTACATGATCATGCATTTTTATTGTTTATGTTTTTCTTGTATATATGTGTTTTTTCATGCATTGAGGACAATGCACATCTTGGGTTTGGGGGTGTGCATTTTCTCACATTTATGCCATGCCATACATTTCATGTCTAAATTCTACTGCCATGCCATTCAGGTCATTTAGATAGATGCATACCGAACCACTAAAAAAAGAAAAGAAAATTTTGCCTCAGTTTAATATTGAAAATGTTAACATTTGTTAGGCAAGTTTAATTTGATCTAGGTGTCTGTCCAATGAGGAAATTTTAATCTTTAGTCGTCATGCCATGCCAGCAGAGTAGTATGCTAGGTTAGCTTGTCAATTGATCTCTAGTTTAGGGAACTGAAACTTCACTTTACACATAGTATGTATCTAGTTCCTTAGCAAACTTAGACTTTATGAAACTATGCTCAGATTTAAAAAAAGGATGCCAAGGTAAAAGAAAATAATAAGGCAGCAATGTTCTGTCAGGGCAATAAAAAATGAACTCTCCTCTACTTAAGGATAATAAGCTACTTGGGGCTTCGTGGTTTGCTCCCTCTTAGTTCTCAAGTCCAAAACCTCAGAGTAAAAGTTGAAGAGAAAGCCTAGTTATATCTAGATTAAGGTGGGGATTCATGGTATGCTCCCTCTTATCTCTCACGCTAAATAGAGTCACGAAGCAAGCTTAAATTAATGCCAACAGAAGCCCTTGGCAAGAGAAAAAATGATAAAAATAAGAATCTGAGTTTAGGTAGTAAAATTGGCTAAGGGAGTGAAAGGATACTCAATGCATATTGCCTACACATCATGCACTCTTCATGAGCTTAAACTAGAGTTATATTGTTGCACTTTAATTACTACCTGCTTGGCATTATTGCACTAAGATACCGAGGATAGAAATAGAGCCAAATTATGTTTGCCAACATGTGTTGGCATTCAACGAAAATTTTGTTAAGGTAACATCTTCACAGTTTTTATTTTGATTGCATTACTTGAGGACAAGCAATGAGTTAGGTTTGGGGGTGTGTTACCTCTCCAAAAGTATTGTTTTTAATGTCAATCTTACAATGCTTTTGCTTGTTTTTAGATACATTTAGTTGCATTAGGATGTTAAAACCATGCATTTGCATAAGGAGATTAGAATTCTATCTATGCCAATGTGAAGGGTTGTATTGTTGGCAATTTTGCAGGTTTGGCATAGGATTTGGCCCAGAAAAGCAACACATGAAGGAATGCCAGAGAGAATGCCGAGTGTTGTTGGCACAGATGGACCAGACAATGCCAAGCACCGTTTGCCAGAGAAGTGAACTTGATGCCATGCCAAGAGGCTGTTGGACCCCGAAAAAATAGGACATGATCAGGCTCTGAAAATATAGCAATTGGATCAATCTCTAAAAAAATAACGGATAAGATGGTGCCAAGACTGGTTGGCAGATTCATGCCAAGCTTGGACGCCAAGGCAGCGTCGACAGTAGGATGTCAGGCCTAGCCTGATCAGCTCTCATTTAAATGTGGATAAGATAATTATCTCGTATCTCTTGCATTTAAAATTCAAATGAGGAGATCATCCTATCCCTTCCTTGCATGCCTATTTAAACACCAACCAAGGAGAACTAGAGACGGGAGTTGATAGATGATCAGAGTGAGGAGTTGGTGTGCAACGATTGACAACTGGTTGCACTGTGGAAGGGTGGTTCGACCAGCTTGGCTAAGAAGCCTGGATCTTGAAGGGCTGCATCGAGAGACCCCTTCTAGCCCATTTTCTCTTTCAAGTTATTTTATTTTGTTTTAAATGATGATCTACTTAGGAAACTTTTTTGGTTTTTGGTTAAGTCTCTCACCATGAACTAATTTCATAGTTGGTTGGGGATGTTTGCGTTGAACGCTATTTTATGTTTTAGTTTTGAATAATAAATCTACCATGGAAATGTTTTATCTATTCGGCATACTTTAATGCTTTCTAAATACTATGCCAAGCGAGAGTTGGCACTGTTGGCCTATTGCTCCTCAATATCTTAACAGACTTGGGGTGGCAACGATCAAGTTGTCGAATACAAAGGAGAGAAGCTTCGAGAGAAGTCATTCAAGTAGATGAACTTACTTTGGGAGTGAAATCTACCCCTTAGGAGTATATATTGGATCTTAATCAAATTGGTTTATTTAAAAGCATGCATTATAGAGATATAGGGGTTTTAACATGATCAATTTAGGGCAATGACCATCGAGAGAGGCTTTGCTAATTTTGAATCTGCTCAGCAATAAATGCCAAAATAGGTTGTTATTAAAGGCTGGCACGACATGAATAGGCGTGAAAACCAGCCATTCCCTGACAACGCTCATCATTCATTAAAGCACCTTCCTTGCCAACGTCTTTGCTTTACTTTTATTTCTTTTCTTTTCAAACATTTACAAAACCAACTTCATAACAAATCAACTTTTTCTTAAGGCAAGTAACAATCAAAGCAATTGAATTCCAGTCAATCTTTGTGGGATCGATACTCAACTTACCAGCTGTATTACTTGCAGACTGTGTATACTTGCATGCAAAAGACTCATCTTGGCACTATTTTATACTTTTTCAATACATACTTTCTGCCCATTTTGCCAGCATTTACTTAGAGAGTATACAACAGCTTTTTATCCACAAACAAAAGGGCAATCTGAAAGGGTCATACAAATTTTGGAAGATATGCTACGGGATTGTGTGATCGAATTTGCGAGATCATGGGAAAAGTACTTACCTTTGGATGAATTTGCTTATAATGATACTTATCAAGCAAGTATTAAGATGGCACCTTTCGAAGCATTATATGGAAGAAAGTGCCAAACTCCTCTTAATTGGTTCGAGTTGCAAGATCGAAATGTCATGAATAACTTAAACATTGGAGGAGTTGATTTAACACAAGACATGGAGGATAAAGTAAGGATTATTCAGCATAATCTCAAGGCCACTGTGGATCGACAAAAGGCCTACACAGATAAGAAGAGAAAGGATATTGAATACGAGGTTGGAGAAAAAGTATTCCTAAAGGTTTCTCCTTGGAAGAAAGTACTAAGGTTCAGGCGGAAAGGAAAGCTTAATCCCAGATTTATTGGGCCATACGAGATTTTAAAAAGAGTGGGACCAGTGGCTTACCAATTGGCATTGCCTCTAGATATGAGTAAGATTCATGACGTGTTTCACGTGTCTATGCTTCAGAGGTATCGATCGGATCCTACACATGTAATTACTTCTGAGGAAATCGAACTACAACCGGATCTGACATATGAAGAAGAACCAGTGAAAATCCTAGAACAGAGTTAAAGAATTAAGAAACAAGAAAAAACCACTGGTTAAAGTCCTTTGGAGGAACCATAAAGTTGAGGAAGCCACTTGGGAAACCGAAGAGAGAATGAAAAAGTAGAATCCAAAATTGTTTGAAAAGAGTATACGTTGAAAATTTGAGAATGAATTTTCTTAAGGGGAGGAATTGTCATATCCCAATTTTTGGACTAGTGACCAAATTGTAATTTTTGAAAGTTAAGGGGGTTAAAGTGTGAACTTTGGAAAAGTTTAGGGACCAAAGTGTAATTTCCAAAAGTTATGTAATCTAACCTTTAAATGAATAGTTCACCCCCAAGAGTGACACTTTCGTGCTACCTAGATTTTTTGTACGAGGCTTATATTAGTGGCTATAAAGCTTTAAAAATCCAAAGGGAGAAAATTTGAAAATCGTATTGAGTGAAATTCAAATTTTTGGATCAAATAAATGCCATAAATAAAAACCTAAGATATTTTAGACATGGTCGGTTGGATTGGAACCAATTTGCTTCAGTTTTGATGGAATGGCAATTTTCAAGACTTGTTGTAAATAAAGACTAGTTGGAGGGCAAATTTGACATTTGCCATTGATGGCATTTTTGAGATATTTTGAAACTTTGAGGGTAATTTTGAAAGGTGAATAACACTTGAAATAGATCATGGCCATTGATTTTTGATGAGATTGAATCTTGGCCATTGGATTAAAAGGGCAAATTAGTAATTTCACTAGTTAAATGAATTTAAAATTCATTAAACTTTACACATGTGGATTAAATAAATAAAAGATGAAAAAATCATCTTCATCATCTAAGGGCTGTTCGAAACATTAGAGAAGCAAGGGGAAAGAAAATTTTCAAACTTTCAAGCTCAAATTTGGAGATTCAAGACTAGTTTCAAGCAAAATTAATTTAGGTAAATTGTTCTACACTTGATTCTCTTCATTTTGATAGTATTTTTGCATGATAAAAGTCGATTTTGATTCATGTTATGGATGAAGATTGATTATGGAAATTGAAGCTTATGATGAAATTAGACTTGTAGTTAGTTAAATCGATGATTTAAACATGGAATTAAGGTTGAAATTGGATAAATTCCATGTTTGAGATTATAAACCCTAACCCTAAAATTTGGGGGTTTTGGTTAGGAATCTAAATTAAGAATGGATTTGAATGAAGTATGAAGTTATGGGTCTTATTTTGATGAAATGTTAAATAATTTCCCCAAGTTGTAATTTTAGGGTCTAATCCAAAATAATGGAAAGTTAGGGGAAATTATTGAAATTTTTATTTTAGGATTGGAATCATTGAATTATGGTGAAATTAGCTTGAATTGGTGATTAGGGACCAAAATGAAAATTTTGGAAATTAGGAGGATCAATTCGGTAATTTGAGAAAAATGGGAATTTATTTGGAGTTAATAATTATTTGATAGAATTGATGTTTCAAGCATGTTATGAAAGTTAAAGGATTAAAATGACAAGAAAGGAAAAATTTAGGGACCTATTTCAAAAATAAAGGAATTTTGAAGGACTAAGTTGGACAAAGTTGAAAGTTAAGGGAAAATTTTAGAAATGCTGGAAATGAGTAGAAAAGTTAATTTGTACATGAATTAAATGTACAAATGTAATGTAGTAACTAAAATGTTACATTTTTAAAGTTTAAGGACTAAAAGGAAAATAGTCCAAAATAAGTAAACAATTATGGAAATTGCTTTAAACTGAGCTTGAGCAATTGAATAATATTCAAAATGGTCACTAAAGCCCTAGGGACCTTTTCAAAAATTAGATGGAATTTTGGGAAATTTTTAGAAAATATTTTATATTCGAATAAATATGTCTTGAATTGAGTTAGTAATTTTAGATTTAAGTCTAACAAAGAATAATAATAGAATGTGTTCAATTGGTCTTCTACAGTTCAAAGAGAGACTGGAGAAGAACCGAGTAATAGCAAGAAAGGAAAGGATATCGAAAGAGCTTAGTGAGGCTAGCCTACATAAATAGTTGAGTGCATTTTATATGCTTGCATAATGATGAAAAAGGGAAGACTTGAGATAATTCGAGCCTAAATTGAAAATAATATTGCATTATTTATATGAAACTTGACTTGTTGCATATTTCAGTAAATGTAAACTTCAGTAGAACATGAGGTAAGAATTTATCTCGCATAATGGCAATGCATATTTGTATATGGAATATGGATAATAACAAGACTAAAATGAAAAAAAGATACACCTGGGGATCCACGCCCATAGTGTAAATGCACTAACAAGGTGTTTATATAAGGAGCAAAGAGCGTCATTATATGAGGAGCAAAGAGCGTCCTCTTGAGTACGTACTCTACATGGCACTACGGTGCAGATAGGTTACGGGGTTTCCATGGGCCTCTAGCCAGACACGATGATAATAATAACAAGATGAGACATGATTCAGATGTTACATGTTACTTGCTACATGTGTCATATGATACATGATACAAATGTTACATGATTTCATGATTCATGAATAAGAAGTTACATGTCACATGAACGAGAAGCACATGACATACATGATGGAAAGGTTACATGATATATGATAGAAATGTTTCATGTTATACTTGATAGAGATGATTCATGATTTACATGTTAGTAAGAATACACGATATACTGATATATGACAAATTGTCAATTATAGAGAATGGGTAATACACTCATTACATGACATATCAATTTTGTATTACTTTATGTTTTTAATAAATTGTTTTATATGCCTCACTAAGTTCGTACTTGGCGTGTGATGTTGTTTCACACGTAGGTTCTCCGAGATAGACTAGTGAGGAGGAGCTGTCTTTTGGAGATCAAGTTCCAATAAGAATTACGGTATGTGCATCTTTAAAGTAGTTGATATCTAGTGGCATGTACGAATGTTAAAGTATATGTTAGTATGCATTTTAAATGAGTAAACTGGTTTGTAAACTTTAAGTGGATAACTGCTTTAGTAAACTTAGGTTTATATATATATATATATATATTAATATGAATGTATGGACTTAGAAAATGGTTTACTACAAATGGTTATGATTTATGACATAGTTAAATATTGTTTAACCCTAATTGCATAATAAATTTATAATCAAGAAAAGGTCTAGGTAGGGTACCTAGTTTTCACCCTGATTAATATTTTTATTTTGAAAACACATTTATAAATTTTATAAAACAATTCAGGGTCAAAACTAGCTACAACAGCCTAACACAGTTTTAATTCAAAATCGAGAAAAGGTTAAACTACGAGGTAAATTTGGTATAAAAAGTTTAAATCAAGTTTTCTTATTAACTTAGTTGCATCTTTTACGTATATTCGGTAACGAGTATACATTAAGGGTGTTACAAAAACGGCCACAAAATAAGATTAAATCAAATTTATGAGTTAAAATATTTAATTATGAGCTTTTAAATATGATAATATAGCTTAACATCAATTTTAGAAGTTTTTACTCAGTTAAAATTCCAACAGGTCCACTATAAAGTTCATTTAGACATGCACACCTTAAACCCCAGCAAAACTGCCAAAAAATAAGATTAAATCACATTTTATGAATTTAAATATTTAGTTATGGCCATTTGAACATGATTATACAACTTAACCTCAATTTCAGAACTTTTTACTCGGTTAAAATTCCAGCGGGTCCATTATAGAGCCCATTTAGACATGCACACCTTAAATCCCAACAAAAGGCCGAAAAATAAGATTAAATCACATTTTATGACTGAAAAATATTTAGTAATGGGATTTGGAACATGATTATATAGCTTAACCTCATAATCAAAAATTTTTGCTCGTTTAAAATTCCAACTGGTCAACAGTAATGCCCATTTAGACACGCATGCTTTAAACCCAACAAAATGGCCAAAAAATAAGATTAAATTAAATTTTATGAGTTAAAAGTTTTTATTATGGACTTTCAAATATGATTATATAGCTTAACCTCAATTTTAGAACTTTATACTCAGTTAAAATTCTAATGGGTTCACTACAAAGCCCTTTTAGACATGCAGGCCTTAAACCCTAACAAAACAGCCGCAAAATAAGATTAAATCTCATTTTATGACTAAAAATAATTAGTTATGGGCTTTTGAATATGATTATATAGCCTAACCTCATTTTCATATATTTTTACTAGGTTAAAATTCCAACGGGTCCACTGTAAAACCCATTTAGACATGCATGTCTTGAACCCAACAAAATGGCCGAAAATAAGATCAAATCACATTTTATGAATTTAAATATTTATTTATGGTCTTTTGAACATGATTATACAGCTTAACCTCAATTTTAGAACTTTTTACTCGGTTAAAATTCCAAAGGGTCCATTGTAAAGCCCATTTGGACATGCAGACCTTAAACCCCAACTAAACGGCCAAAAAATAAGATTAACTCACATTTTCTGATTGAAAATATTTAGTGAAGGGCTTTGGGACATGATTATATAGTTTAACCTCATTTTCTGAAATTTTTACTCATTTAAAATTCCAACAGGTCAACAGTAAAGCTCATTTAGACATGCATGCTTAAACAAAACAAAATGGCCACAAAATAAAATTAAATCAAATTTTAGAAGTTAAAAAATTTTATTATGGACTTGCAAATATGATTATATAGCTTAACCTCAATTTTAGAACTTTATACTCAGTTAAAATTCTAACGGGTTCACTACAAAGCCCTTTTAGACATGCATGCCTTAAACCCCAACAAAACAGTCGCAAAATAAGATTAAATCTCATTTTATGACTAAAAATAATTATTTATGGGCTTTTGAACATGATTATATAGCCTAACCTCATTTTCAGATATTTTTACTAGGTTAAAATTCGAACGTGTCCACTGTAAAACTCATTTAGACATGCACGTCTTGAACCCAACAAAATGGCCGAAAATAAGATCAAATCACATTTTAGGAATTTAAATATTTATTTATGGGATTTTGAACAAGATTATACATCTTAACCTCAATTTTAGAACTTTTCACTGGGTTAAAATTCCAAAGGGTCCATTGTAAAGCCCATTTGGACATGCACACCTTAAACCCCAACTAAACGGCCCAAAAATAAGATTAACTCACATTTTCTGATTGAAAATATTTAGTGAAGGGCTTTGGGACATGATTATATAGTTTAACCTCATTTTCTGAAATTTTTACTCGTTCAAAATTCTAACTGGTCAACATTAAAGCCCATTTAGACATGCATGCCTTAAACAAAACAAAATGGCCACAAAATCAGATTAAATCAAATTTTAGGAGTTAAAAATTTTGATTATAGACTTTCGAATATGATTATATAGCTTAACCTCAATTTTAGAACTTTTTACTTGGTTAAAATTCTAGCGGGTCCCCTACAAAGCCCATCTAGACATACACGCCTTAAACCCCAACAAAACGGACGCAAAATAAAACTAAATCACATTTTATGACTAAAAGTATTTAGTTATGGAATTTTGAACATGATTATACAGCTTAACAACATTTTCAGATATTTTTACTAGGTTAAACTTCCAACAAGTCCACTATAAAAGCCATTTAGACATGCACTCCATAAATCCCAACAAAATGGCAAAAATAAGATTAAATAACATTTTATGAATTTAAATATTTAGATATGGGCTTTTGAATATGATTATATATGATTATTTTAGATCTTTTTACTTGGTTAAAATTCCAACTCATTTTTAACTTTTTAAACCCAACAAAACGACCAAAAAAAGATTAAATCACATTTTATGAAAATTATAACATGATTCTATTGTAAAGCCCATTTAGTCCACAAAGCCCATTTAGACATGCACGCCTTAAACCCAACAAAACGAACAAAATAAGATTAAATCAAAACTTAAAATTAAAATCATTATTTTTATGACTTTTAAAAATATTTAGTTATGGGCTTTTGAATATGATTAAACCAACAAAACGCTAAGAAAATCATTTTTAAATATTTTACTAATACGTTAAAATTTCAATTTGTCCATTTTTACTCTGTAAAACCCATTTAGACTTTTAGACATGCACTTAAACCCCAACAAAATGGCAAAAATAATATTAAATAACATTTTATGAATTTAAATTTAGTGAACATGATTTGGAACATGATTATATAAATTTTAACTTTTAACTTTTAACTCGTTAAAATTATAACGGTCTCATTTTCACAAATGTTTGCCCCAACAAAACGGCCTCAAAATAAAAAATTCCTCTTAAATATGTAGTTATCAAATATGATTATATAGCTTAACCATTTTTAGATATTTTTATGCCATTGTAAAACCCATTTAGACTTGCATAAAACCCAACAAAAAAATAATATTAAATCAAATTTAGTGAATAAGATTAAATCAAATTTTATGAATGTTAAAAAATTTGACTATGGACTTTTTAATATGATTATAAACCCAACAAAACATCAATTTTAGAAATTTTTACTCGAGTTAAAATTTGACTATGGACTTTTGAATATGATTAATTTAGACATCAATTTTAGAATTTTTTACTCGCTTAAAATTAAACCCCAACAAAGACATGCAAATTGTAAAAAAATAAGATTAAATCTCATTTTATGACTAAACATATTTATTTATGGGCTTTTGAAAATGATTATATAGCTTAACCTCATTTTCAGATATTTTTACTAGGTTAAAATTCCAACGGGTCCACTGTAAAACCCATTTAGACATTCACGTCTTGAACCCAACAAAATGGCCAAAAATAAGATCAAATCATATTTTATGAATTTAAATATTTATTTATGGGCTTGTGAACAAGATTATACAGCTTAACCTCAATTTTAGAACTTTTACTCGGTTAAAATTCCAATGGGTCCATTGTAAAGCCTATTTGGACATGCACACCTTAAATCCCAACTAAACGGCCGAAAAATAAGATTAACTCACATTTTCTTAGTGAAAATATTTAGTGATGGCCTTTGGGACATGATTATATAGCTTAACCTCATTTTCTAAATATTTACTCAAAAATTCCAACTGGTCAACAGTAAAGCCCATTTAGACATGCATGCCTTAAAAAACAAAATGGCCACAAAATAAGGTTAAATCAAATTTTAGGAGTTAAAAAATTTGATTATGGACTTTCGAATATGATTATATAGCTTAACCTCAATTTTAGAACTTTTTACTCGGGTAAAATTCTAGCGGGTCCCCTACAAAGCCCATTTAGACATGCACTCCTTAAACCCCAACAAAAAGGCTGCAAAATAAAATTAAATCACATTTTATGACTTAAAGTATTTAGTTATGGGCTTTTGAACATGATTGTACAGCTTAACCTCATTTTCAGATATTTTTACTAGGTTAAAATTCCAACGGCTCCATTGTAAAGCCTATTTAGACATGCACTCCATAAATCCCAACTAAATGGCAAAATAATATTAAATAACATTTTATGAATTTAAATATTTAGATATGGGCTTTTGAACATGATTATACAGCTTAACCTCATTTTTCGAACTTTTAACTCGGTTAAAATTATAACGGGTCTATTGTAAAGCCCATTTAGGCATGCACGCCTTAAACCCCAACAAAATGGCCTCAAAATAAGATTAAATCACATTTTATGACTAAAAATATGTAGTTATGGGCTTTTGAATATGATTATATAGCTTAACCTCGTTTTTAGATATTTTTACTAGGTTAAAATTTCAATGTGTCCATTGTAAAACCCATTTAGACTTGCATGCCTTAAACCCAACAAAACGGCAACAAAATAATATTAAATCAAATTTAGTGATGCGATTTGGAACATGATTATATAGCTTAACCTCATTTTCAAAAATGTTTGCTAGTTTAAAATTCCTACTGGTCAACAGTAAAGCCCATTTAGACATGCATGCCTTAAACCCAACAAAATGGCCACAAAATAAGATTAAATCAAATTTTATGAGTTAAAAGATTTGACTATGGACTTTTGAATATGATTATATAGCTTAACATCAATTTTATAATTTTTACTCAGTTAAAATTCTAACGGGTTCACTACAAAGCCAATTTAGACATGCACGCCTTAAACCCCAACAAAACGGCTGTAAAATAAGATTAAATCTCATTTTATGACTAAACATATTTATTTATGGGCTTTTGAAAATGATTATATAGCTTAACCTCATTTTCAGATATTTTTACTAGGTTAAAATTCCAACGGGTCCACTGTAAAACCCATTTAGACATGCACGTCTTGAACCCAACAAAATGGCCGAAAATAAGATCAAATCATATTTTATGAATTTAAATATTTATTTATGGGCTTGTGAACAAGATTATACAGCTTAACCTCAATTTTAGAACTTTTACTCGGTTAAAATTCCAACGGGTTCATTGTAAAGCCTATTTGGACATGCACAACTTAAATCCCAACTAAACGGCCGAAAAAATAAGATTAACTCACATTTTCTTAGTGAAAATATTTAGTGATGGCCTTTGGGACATGATTATATAGCTTAACCTCATTTTCTAAAATATTTACTCAAAAATTCCAATTGGTCAACAGTAAAGCCCATTTAGACATGCATGCCTTAAAAAACAAAATGGCCACAAAATAAGGTTAAAAATTTTGATTATGGACTTTCGAATATGATTATATAGCTTAACCTCAATTTTAGAACTTTTTACTCGGGTAAAATTCTAGCGGGTCCCCTACAAAGCCCATTTAGACATGCATTCCTTAAACCCCAACAAAAAGGCTGCAAAATAAAATTAAATCACATTTTATGACTTAAAGTATTTAGTTATGGGCTTTTGAACATGATTGTACAGCTTAACCTCATTTTCAGATATTTTTACTAGGTTAAAATTCCAACGGGTCCATTGTAAAGCCTATTTAGACATGCACTCCATAAATCCCAACTAAATGGCAAAATAATATTAAATAACATTTTATGAATTTAAATATTTAGATATGGGCTTTTGAACATGATTATACAGATTAACCTCATTTTTCGAACTTTTAACTCGGTTAAAATTATAACGGGTCTATTGTAAAGCCCATTTAGGCATGCACGCCTTAAACCCCAACAAAACGGCCTCAAAATAAGATTAAATCACATTTTATGACTAAAAATATGTAGTTATGGGCTTTTGAATATGATTATATAGCTTAACCTCGTTTTTAGATATTTTTACTAGGTTAAAATTTCAATGTGTCCATTGTAAAACCCATTTAGACTTGCATGCCTTAAACCCAACAAAACGGCAACAAAATAATATTAAATCAAATTTAGTGTTGCGATTTGGAACATGATTATATAGCTTAACCTCATTTTCACAAATGTTTGCTAGTTTAAAATTCCTACTGGTCAACAGTAAAGCCCATTTAATCCATTGATATAACCTGTATTGTATATATATATGAATATTGAGATTTTTACATGTTACGAAAGAGGGGAATGGTTTTGATAAGCCAGTCTTTATAATTTTCAAATCCTTTTTGATAGTTATATTGCACTCTATTTATTTCCATTTTTACTTTGCAAAGAAATGTTTTAATTATTTTACACTGCCTCACTAAGTATATACTTAGCGTGTGATTGTTTCACGCGTAGATATTAAGGAGTACAAGGAGTAAGGAGCAGCAGAGGACATCATCATAATTTAGAGAGCCAAAAATCAGTATGAGTATGACATCTTCGATGTTATCTTTTGATATTACTAGTTGGCATGTATATATATTAATGTTTTGGCTGCTCTGATATGTATGTAGTTAGAAAAGAGATAGTTTAATCGTATTTTATTTACTATCTAAATGATTTGCAAATTAGGCCGTTTTTAAGTAGTTTTATTAGTCATATGATTTAGAAATGAACTGCCTAGTTGCTGCTTAAATCCAGGTTCGAATTTAACTTAAAAATATTAGTTGTAAGTTTTACGCGAATAAATATTCGTTTAGAAAATGGTAAATTATTTATATTTTAAAGAAAATTTTTTTTATCAATATTGAAATAAGAACAAGTGTACAAGTTTCATGTGACATCTCTAACTCGTATTCAGTGATGGATACGGGAAAGGGGTGTTACATTTATTGGTATCAGAGCTATAGGTTTAGTCGGTTCTTGGCCAGAATAAAAGTTGTTTTTGTTGAAAAGTGTGTACATGCCACTAGGATGTCAAAATTACTAATCTGATGTTTATATAATTGATGAATGCCGCTCCTTACTAACGTAGTGATTACGTGATTATAGATGGCTGAATCCAGAGGTTCCAGGCAGCTACAAAACATGAGGTTCTTGAAAATTTTGGAATGAGAATAATGTGGTTAATAATAACCCTCCAGCTCAACTGGATCAGGATATAGCACCATTACAGCAGGGAATGCCTGTGCAAGACCAGGGGACTTTTTTTCAGTCATTGGAAGCGATTCTAACACGTTTCCAACCTTCAACTTCCCTTGCTCCTCGTATGACAATTGCTAAGGAATTAAAAAGTTTGGGAGCACTCGAATTTAAGGGAGATTCAGATAATGGTCCAGTGGCTGCTAATATATGGTTAAATGATTTAAAGACCATGCTTGACGAATTTCGTTGTTCTGAGACAGATAAATTGGATAGAGCTGTCTCATTACTGCGAGGTCAAGCTAGGTTTTGGTGGACTAATGCCACGATGCACGTTCCTTCTGAGCAAGTGACCAGGAAACTCTTCTTGAAGGAATTCAAGAATAAATATATTGGAGATCAGTTCATCTGGGAGATGAAACAACAATTCCTCAATTTAAAGCAAGGGAACCAGACTATCTATGAATATGAGTGTGAATACAACAAGTTGAGGCTGTTTACAACAGAGTTGATCCCTACTGAAAAGGACCGATGTGATTATTTTATTGAAGGCCTGAATAGGAGACCAAAGGAAATGTTGGTGGCATTGAACCTGCCTACCTTTCAAAGAGGTGGTGAATCAAGCTAAAGTAATGGAACATGTCTATTCGGAGGACACAACAGAGCAGACTTCACAATCTAATAAAAGACCAGGAACATCTTCAGCTCCTTTCTCATCGAAGAGGAATAAGGGTGGTTCTTGGTATAAGAATAAATCTGGATCTGCTCGTAAAGTAGGCAATGCTGGAGGAAATAAGCAGGCCCAGACAGTTAATTCTAGTGTTGGTTCATCATCTAGTTTAGAACTCAGTCTTGTGATGTTTGTGGTAAACGTCATTCAGGTATATGTTGGTTGGTGACCGGAGCATGTTTTAATTGTGGAAAGATTGGTCATTTTGTGAGAGATTGTCCTCAAAATTTTGGAGAGAAACCTGTACAGACAGAAAGGTCTGTTGTGATGCCACCGAGAGGCAAAGGAAGAGGTGGACCAAGAAGACCATCTGAGTCGGCTTCGCAAGCAAAAAGGTACACACCAGCTCGAGTTTATAATATACGGACTAATGAGGACCGGGATGACTCAGAAATTATTGCAGGTACATTCTATCTTTTTGATAAGCTTGTATTAGTTTTGATTGATCCTGGTTCTACGCATTCGTATATTAGCACTAAGTTGATTGAAGAGAGAGATATTCCATTAGAGCCTACCTCTAGTGATATAGTGGTAACAAACCCATTAGGTCAGAGTGCGAGAGTAAGTAGAATATGTAGAAATTATCCGATAAAGGTGCAAGGAACAGAGTTTTTGGCAAACCTAGTGGAGTTACCTTTCAAAGAATTTGAAGTGATTTTAGGCATGGATTGGTTATCTTTCTATCATGCCATTGTGGATTGTCGCTTAAAGTGATTAATCTTGGAAAATCTGAAAGGTGAATAGATAATAGTAGTGGGAGAAAGGATGAATCTTTTATCTAGTGTGATATCAGCAGTTTCTATGAAGAAGCTGCTATTAGAGGGTTGTCAAGCTTTTCTAGCTAATGTGGTGGATACTCGAACTTCTAGAATTAAGTTGGAAGATATTCCTACTGTTCGAGAATATCTAGATGATTTCTTGATGAGTTACCGGGATTACCCCCTGATCAGGAAGTAGAATTTAAAATAGAGGTGTTACCTGGTATTGCACCCATACGATGGCCCCGTATAGAATGGCGCCAGCTGAGCTTCGAGAGTTAAAAGCGCAATTGCAAGAATTATTGGATCAGGGTTTTATAAGGCCAAGTGTGTCACCTTGGGGTGCACCAGTGTTATTTGTGAAAAAGAAATACAGGTCTATACGACTATGCATAGATTATCGTCAACTAAACAAGGTGACCGTGAAGAATAAGTATCCTCTTCCAAGGATCGATGATCTTTTTGATCAATTAAAGGGTGCAGCCATGTTTTCCAAAATTGATCTTCGATCAGGATATCATCAGTTGATGATTAAGGAAGAAGATATTTCAAAAGACGGCTTTCCAAACTCGGTATGGACACTATGAGTTTGTAGTGATTCCGTTCGGATTAACTAATGCCCCTGCAGCATTCATGGATGTGATGAATCGAATATTTCATCCATATTTGGATCAATTTGTGGTGGTATTTATTGATGATATTTTAGTCTATTCAAAGACAAAGGAGGAACACGATGCTCATCTTTGTGTTGTTCTTCAGATCCTCCGAGAAAAGAAACTATATGCTAAGTTATCAAAATGTGAGTTTCGGTTATTGGAAGTTACTTTTCTTGGTCATGTGGTTTCAGCAAAGGGAATAAGAGTAGACCCCAAGAAAATATAAGCCATAGTGGAATGGAAAGCTCCGAAAAATATTTCTGAGGTTCGAAGTTTCTTGGGACTGGCTGGTTATTATCGAAGATTTATAAAGAATTTTTCAATGATTGCCTTCCCATTAACCAAGTTATTGAGGAAGGATGTGCCATTTATTTGGATAGACAAGTGTCAGGAAGGTTTTGAAGCATTGAAGAGAATTTTAACTGAAGCTCCAGTATTAGTACAGCCAAAATCGGGTAAAGATTTTGTAGTGTATAGTGATACATCTTATAATGGATTGGGATGTGTACTCATGCAAGAAGGAAAAGTAGTGGCTTATGCTTCCAGACAGCTGAAGACGCATGAGAGGAATTATCCTACTCATGATTTAGGGTTGGTAGTAGTTTTTTTTGAGTTAAAGATACGGCGTCGTTATTTATATGGAGAACAATGATATATCTATGCAGATCATAAAAGTTTAAAGTATTTGCTAACTCAAAAGGAGTTGAATTTAAGACAGATGAGATGGATTGAGCTTCTAAAGGATTACGATGTGATTATTGACTACCATCCAGGTAAAGCGAACGTGGTAGCTAACGCCCTCAGCAGAAAGACCTTAGTTGCCTTGTGAGCTATAAATGCGAGGCTAGCTTTGAAAGAAAATGGTGTTTTGATTGCTAAATTAAGGGCCTTATTTAGTAGATAGGATAAAGGAGATTCAGAAGTGAGATATGGAATATTTGTCAAGATTCAAACAAGTCGAAAATGATGAGAATACAGATTTTGAAGTTAAACCTGATGGATGCTTGTATTACCGGGGAAGAATTGTTATTCCTGAGAATGAAGAACTAAAGAAAGAACTTCTCTTTGAAGCACATTATAGTCCTTTGACTATGTATCCAGGTGGAAACAAGATGTGTCAAGATCTAAAGAGTCGATATTGGTGGCCGGGAATGAAAAGAGCTATAATTGAGTTTGTTTTGAAATGCCTGGCATGTCAACAAGTAAAAGCGGAGCATCAAGTGCCTTCTGGTCTATTGCAACCAATTTCCATTCCACGGTGGAAATGGGAATGGGTAACAATGGATTTTGTATCGGGACTACCTTTGACTCCAAGCAAAAAGGATTCTATTTGGGTGATTATTGATAGATTGACTAAGTCAGTACATTTCATTCCTGTCTGAACTGATTTCTTTATGGACAAATATGCGGAGTTGTATATTAAAGAGATAGTTCAGCTTCATGGAGTACCAGTCTCTGATAGAGATCCAAGGTTTACTTCCAGATTTTGGAAATCTTTACATAAAGCTCTGGTACTCGACTTAAGTTTAGCATATCCTTTCATCCTCAAACAGATGGACAATCAGAGCGAACTGTCCAAATTTTGGAGGATATGTTGAGAGCTTGTGTGATTGAATTTCAAGGATCATGGGAGAAATATTTGCCGTTAGCGGAATTTTCTTACAATAACAACTATCAAGCAAGTATCAAAATGGCACCTTATGAAGCCTTGTATGTGTTGCGCGTAATAAGTGCTACGCAATTGTGCAAGTATACACGTCACAAGTTATAGTATAAAAGATATCGTCTCCACAGGGATTGGTGCCACTTCAAGAATCTAATCTCTTGCACTGTAAAAAGTAAAAACACAAGTAGAAGATTATGGGAGTTTAACTAACAACTAAACTAGAAAGCAATAAAGTAAAAGAATGGATGAAATCAAATGAGAGATAATAGGCCAGGTTATCGTGAGTTGAGGTGTGATAGCCGATTGGATCGTCTTGGTAAAAGAGTGCAAGGGCAACTCAGTTGTCGTGGCAACTTGCACAGCGGGGTTGCCTTGGCAACTAATCGATGGTTGACTGGGCGACTAGCTGGGCAACTACTTGGGCGTTTGGGCAGTAACTTCAAAGTTCAGCGGAATGTTCTTCAATGGTTTCTTCTTATTCCTAAGTCAAAACTCTGGCTACTTGTACATGCCTTGATAATGCATCCCTGCGTGAATCAAGGGTGAACAACAACCAATCTTGCGCTCCTCTTAGCCGTTGAAATCCTTAACTTATTCCTAAGCCGGATTAATCTTCACCATCAATAGATTGAATAAAGATCATACTCATTCGTTTCTTGAATCTAACTCTCTCGATATTAGATAAATAGATGAAGTTACGAGATCCTCTCCCAATTCACTCGCAAACAAGAATAAGAACCAAGAATGAGTAAACCTTGAATAGAAAGTGCAAACTCTTATTACCTAAACAAAATCCAATTGTTTCTCACAACCACAAGACACAATAACCTTAGCCAAATAGATTTAGTTCATGGTTAGGTTGCAAAGAAACACAAGATAAAGAAGTCCTAGCATAAACTTAATGGAACAAGGAAGAAAAAGATGAAGAATGGATGAAGCCTTGAAGTCGATATCTCCCCCTTGATCTTGTCGAAAATTCTCTCCTCTCTCTCCCTTTGGAGTTGACGGCATGGCCTTCAATTTATAGGGCTAGGTCAAAGTCTTTTTGAGGAGGAAGTTAAGTTGGAATTAAATTATCTTTAAAGAATATAATTCTTTATTATATTTAAATTCCTTCTAGAACTTCTCCTATATTCTTGGGATTTAATTTCTCTTTGACCTCTTCATGGAAATCAAACTCCTTTGGGATTTAGCTTTGCTCCACGTCATCTTGGGCTTATCTAGTCATCGATTTCGACTACCATATCATCTTATTCCTTGTCAAAAATTGCCTTGGCAACTAGCTCGGCATCTCCTTCATGCATTGCCCTGGCAACTGGTTCTAGCCTTGCATTGGCAAGTGATTCTGCACACACAAACAAAAACACCCCAAAGCAGCATCTTTTCCCACAAAAACCACCAAGTTATGTAATCAAGCTCAACAATGGGAAGAAACATGAATTAATGCATGAATAACTAATTATGCAATTAATATGAGCCTAAGTCTAACAATAATATGAGTAAAAAGGGTAATAAAAATAGTACTTTTGAACACTTATCAGTATGGAAGAAGGTGTGGGATTCCTTTGAATTGGTACGAGTTGAAAGATCGGGACGTATTGGGACCTGATCTAATTAGAGAAGCCGAAGACAAAGTAAAGATCATACAAGATATCCTTAAGATAGCCGCCGATCAACAGAAAGCTTATGCAGATTTGAAGAGAAAAGAAATTGAATTCCAAGATGGTGATAAAGTGTTTCTCAAAGTATCACCTTGGAAAAAGATATTGCGATTGGGACGAAAAGGAAAGCTAAGTCTGAGATTTATTAGACCATATGAGATTGTAAAAAGAGTTGGTCTGGTGGCTTATCAACTTGCTCTACCTCCGAAAATGGATAAGATTCATAATGTGTTTCATATATCGATGCTCCAAAAGTATCGATCAGATCCTTCCCACATCATTACTCCAGAAGAAGTAGAGATTCAACCAGATTTGACATGTGAAGAGGAACCGATCAGAATCTTAGCAAGTGAGGTCAAGGAACTGAGGAACAAGTCGATTCCACTTGTTAAAGTTCTTTGGCGAAATCACAAAGTGGAAGAAGCAACATGGGATAGAGAGAAAGATATAGAAAAATGGTTTCCTCATCTTTTCAAATCAAGTACGTTCTGAAAATTTAAGGATGAATTTTCTTAAGGGGGAATTGTAATACCCTAATTTTTTGTTAGTGACTATTTTGCAAAGAATCAAAAGTTGGTGGTTTTAGTTCAGTGACTAAAATGTAAAAAGTTAAAGTTTGGTGACCAAAGTGAAAAGTTGAGAAAAGTTTAGGGACCAACATGGTAATTTTCCCAATAATTATTTTTATTCTATAAGTAAATAGATCACATAAGGGTGTGAATCGAATATAAAATTGTTGGTTCAATCCAATGTCTCTATTATTGGGAAATTACAGTTAAAGTTTAAAATGGATTTCGGGTAGTCGTATGAGCTCGGAATGTGATGAAATTTTAAAGGGAGTTGTAAGAAGACTAGAAGAGTATGACATTTCATTTTGGAATCGTTTTTAATCAATTTAGATTCGATTGAAGACAATACTTTGAAATAGTGCACAAATGGCATTTTTTGAATACATGGATTCATTAATGGCATTTTAGTCATTTTGCCCCTACTTTTTGATTAAATATGATTATGGAAAAGTGATAAGGTTAGGTGTCAACACCTAATTGGTCATATTTGAGGGGTAAAATGGTAATTTCACTATTTATGAAGATTTTTATATTAGGATTAAAGATTAAATATGCCATTTGTCATCTTAATTAATTAAAGAAAAAGCTAGAAACTATCTCCTCTTCTTCCTCCAATTCGAAATCCACCATAGCCAAGGTAAGAAATTTTTGATTCAAATTTTGGTTTGATTCAATTGGTTTTTTGTTCAGGACATGAAATAGAAAATAAATTTCCATTGAATTCTCTTTCATTTGGTATAATTTTTAAGTGGTTTCAATGATTATATGTTGAGATTGTAGATTAGGGTTTATGAAGAACAAGTTGGGAATTCATGTTTTATGGGTTGTTTAAGTTGGATTTGAGGTTGTAAGGTTGTTTTTATGCTTAGATTGATGAAAACAACATGATTCTTCTTTTAGGTATTATTTGGGAATATTGAAAAATTAGGGGAAACTCTTGCAAAATTTTTATTTGAATGGGAAGTGATGTGAGAAGCTTGAATATGATGTTAGAAGGTTAAATTTATGCTTGAATCAAGTTGGAAAAATTTTGGAGAGTGACTCTTGGTTTTCGGCATATATGGAAAATATGGGGAAATTGTGGAAAATTTTCCTAAGGTTAGAAATGGTGTAAGGATGATTTTGTAAGCTTTAGAAAGTTATTTGGACTAATGTGGAAGTTTATAAAGTGTTGTGGATTAAGTTGTAAATTTGGGAAGTTTAGGGGTTTGGTTGTTAAGCTTGTTTTTGAAGTGTATTGTGTTGGAAAATTAAGTTAAAGTGACTCAAAGGTTGATGTTGAAGTTGTGTTAACTTTGGGGACCAATTTGAAATTTCGGCAATTTCAAAGACTAGTGTGTAAATTTTTAAAGTTTGGGTCCTCAAGTGTAAAGAATGAGAAATGTAAGGTTTGGACTTGAAAATGTTAGTTGGAAGTTTAAAAAGAGTCCTTAGGACTAAAATGAATATTTTGGAAAGTTAAAGAATTATTAGGAAATATTATTCCTATATGTATCAATGTTAGTATGATACTAACATGTATTTTGAATGGTATGTGTTGTTGAAATGTTGTGTAGATCGTAATCGGGATATAAGCAAGGTTGCTGATAAAGATAAAATTCAAGAGTAAGGTTGGAAGAAATAGTACATCTTTTAGTGAGGCAAAGGTGAGTGCAATCTTATTTATTTTAATTATTATATGAGGAAAAGTTGTGATAAGTCAACCTCAAATGTTGAAAGAAAAGGATTTGATTTATATTAAATAGTTTTGAATAGTTTTATGAATGATTTCGGGTATGAACTGCCCTATGCATATTTTTATATGTTAAAATTATTGATTTTGATCCATTGATATTATCGAAATGAATGAAAGGTTCATAATAGTGAATTGTTCAAAAAGCCCATTGTATGATAATTGAGAGTCTTGGTATATTGGCATGCCAAAGAGGTGGAGTATATCGATATAATATTACTGTCAAATTACAGTAATGATACAGTGAGCTGTGTTTTACAGCTATGACCTATCGGTTAATACTGGTGTTAAGTTACGGTGGTGATACAGTAAGTTGTGTTCTACAACTATGACTTATCGTTATTATTGATACCGTTAAGTTACGGTAGTGTTTACATTGATACATTGACATTGATACATTGATATATTGTTTTATTATGGCACAACAAATTGGTTGATGTCAGCACATGTGCATACTCATCATTGACTCGCATACCATGTATTCTCATCCATAGTACATTGGTCTATATTGAAATTGAAAGTACAATGGATCGTATTGTTATAACCTGTATTGTATATATATATATGAATATTGAGATTTTTACAGGTTATGAAAAAGGGGAATGGTTTTGATAAGTCAGTCTTTATAATTTTCAAATCTTTTTTTGATAGTTATATTGCACTCTATTTATTTCCATTTTTACTTTGCAAAGAAATGTTTTAATTATTTTATACTGCCTCACTAAGTATATACTTAGCGTGTGAGTTTTTCACGCGTAGATATTAAGGAGTACAAGGAGTAAGGAGCATCAGAGGATATCATCATATTTTGGAGAGCCAAAAATCAGTATCAGTATGACATCTTTGATGTTATCTTTTGATATTAATAGTTGGCATGTATATTTATTAATGTTTTGGCTGCTCTGATATGTATGTAGTTAGAAAAGAGATTGTTTAATCGTATTTTATTTACTATCTAAATGATTTGCAAATTAGGCAATTTTAAGTAGTTTTATTAGTCATATGATTTAGAAATGAACTGCCTAGTTGCTGCTTAAATCTAGGTTCGAATTTAACTTAAAAATATTAGTTTTAAATTTTACACGAAGAAATATTCCTTTAGAAAATGGTAAATTATTTATATTTTAAAGAAACAAAATTTTATCGATATTGAAATAAGAACAAGTGTACAAGTGTCATGTGACATCTCTTACTCGTATTCAGTGATGGATACGAGAAAGGGGTGTTACAAAAACGGCCGCAAAATAAGATTAAATCACATTTTATGACCTAAAATATTTAGTTACGGGCTTTTGAACATGATTATATAGCTTAACCTCATTTTAAGATATTTTTACTAGGTTAAAATTCCAACGGGTCCACTGTAAACACATTTAGACATGCACGCCTTAAACCCAACAAAACGGCCACAAATATTTTGTGATGGGCTTTGGAACATGATTATATAGCTTAACCTCTTTTTCAGAAATTTTTACTCGTTTAAAATTCCGTCTGCCGAACAATAAAGCCCATTTAGACATGCAAGCCTTAAACCCAACAAAATGGCCACAAAATAAGATTAAATCAAATTTTATGAGTTAAAAGATTTGATTATGGACTTTAGAATATGATTATATAGCTTAACCTCAATTTTAGAACTTTTTACTCAGTTAAAATTCGAACGGGTTCACTACAAAGCCCATTTAGACATGCACGCCTTAAACCCAACAAAACGGCCGCCAAATAAGATTAAATCACATTTTATGACTAAAAATATTTTGTTATGGGCTATTGAACATGATTATATAGCTTAACCTTATTTTCAGATATTTTTACTAGGTTAAAATTCCAACGGATCCACTGTAAAACTCATTTATACATGCACGCCTTAAACCCAACAAAACGGCCACAAAATAAGATTAAATCAAATTTTATGAGTTAAAATATTTAATTATGGGCTTTTGAATACGATTATATAGCTTAACCTCAATTTTAGAACTTTCTACTCGGTTAAAATTCCAATGGGTCCATTGTAAAGCCCATTTATAGACATGCACGCCTTAAATCCCAACAAAACGGCCGAAAAATAAGTTTAAATCACATTTTATGGCTGAAAATATTTTGTGATGGGTTTGGAACAAGATTATATAGTTTAACCTCATTTTCAGAAATTTTTACTCGTTTAAAATTCCAACTGGTCAATAGTAAAGCCCATTTAGACATACATGCCTTAAACCCAACAAAATGGCCACAAAATAGGATTAAATCAAATTTTATGAGTTAAAAGATTTGTTTATGGAATTTCGAATATGATTATATAACTTAACCTCAATTTTAGAAGTTTTTACTCGGTTAAAATTCTAACAGGTCCACTATAAAGCCCATTTAGACATGCACGCCTTAAACCCAAACAAAACGGCTACAAAATAAGATTAAATCACATTTTATGACTAAAAATATTTAGTTACAGGCTTTTGAACATGATTATATAGCTTAACCTCATTTTAAGATATTTTTACTAGGTTAAAATTCCAACGGGACCACTCTAAAGCACATTTAGACATGCACGCCTTAAACCAAACAAAACGGCCACAAAATAAGATTAAATAAAATTTTATGAGTTAAAATATTTAGTTATGGGCTTTTGAATACGATTAAATAGCTTAACCTCAATTTTAGAACTTTTTACTCGGTTAAAATTCCAACGGGTCCACTGTAAAGTCCATTTAGGCATGCACGCCTTAAACCCCAACAAAAGGGCCAAAAAATAAGATTAAATCATGTTTTATCAATTTAAGTATTTAGTTATGGGCTTTTGAACATGATTATACAACTTAACCTCAATTTCAGAACTTTTTACTCGTTTAAAATTCCAACGGGTCCATTGTAAAGCCCATTTAGACATGCACGCCTTAAACCCCAATAAAACGACTGAAAAATAAGATTAAATCATATTTTATTACTGAAAATATTTAGTGATGGGCTTTGCAACATGATTATATCGCTTAACCTCATTTTCAAAAAATTTTACTCATTTAAAATTCCAACTGGTCTACAGTAAAGCCCATTTGGACATGCATGCCTTAAATCCTACAAAATGGCCAGAAAATAAGATTAAATAAAATTTTATGAGTTGAAAATTTAGTTATGGGCTTTTGAATACGATTAAATAGCTTAACCTCAATTTTAGAAGTTTTTACTCGGTTAAAATTATAACAGGTCCATTGTAAAGCCCATTTAGACATGCACGCCTTAAACCCCAACAAAACGGCTACAAAATAAGATTAAATCACATTTTATGACTAAAAATATTTAGTTACAGGCTTTTGAACATGATTATATAGCTTACCCTCATTTTAATATATTTTTATTAGGTTAAAATTTCAACGGGTCCACTCTAAAGCACATTTAGACATGCACGCCTTAAACCCAACAAAACTGCCACAAAATAAGATTAAGTAAAATTTTATGAGTTAAAATATTTAGTTATGGGCTTTTGAATATGATTAAATAGCTTAACCTCAATTTTAGAACTTTTTACTCGGTTAAAATTCCAACGGGTCCACCGTAAAGCCCATTTAGACATGCACGCCTTAAACCCCAACAAAAAGACCACAAAATAAGATTAAATCACATTTTATGACTAAAAATATTTAGTTACAGGCTTTTGAACATGATTATATAGATTAACCTCATTTTAAGATATTTTTACTAGGTTAAAATTCCAACGGGACCACTCTAAAGCACATTTAGACATGCACGCCTTAAACCAAACAAAACGGCCACAAAATAAGATTAAATAAAATTTTATGAGTTAAAATATTTAGTTATGGGCTTTTGAACATGATTATACAACTTAACCTCAATTTCAGAACTTTTTTACTCAGTTAAAATTCCAACGGGTCCACTGTAAAGTCCATTTAGGCATGCACGCCTTAAACCCCAACAAAAGGGCCAAAAAATAAGATTAAATCATGTTTTATCAATTTAAGTTTTTAGTTATGGGCTTTTGAACATGATTATACAACTTAACCTCAATTTCAGAACTTTTTACTCGTTTAAAATTCCAACGGGTCCATTGTAAAGCCCATTTAGACATGCACGCCTTAAACCCCAATAAAACGACTGAAAAATAAGATTAAAATATATTTTAGTACTGAAAATATTTAGTGATGGGCTTTGCAACATGATTATATCGCTTAACCTCATTTTCAAAAAATGTTTCTCGTTTAAAATTCGAACTGGTCTACAGTAAAGCCCATTTGGACATGCATGCCTTAAATCCTACAAAATGGCCAGAAAATAAGATTAAATAAAATTTTATGAGTTGAAAATTTAGTTATGGGCTTTTGAATACGATTAAATAGCTTAACCTCAATTTTAGAAGTTTTTACTCGGTTAAAATTATAACAGGTCCATTGTAAAGCCCATTTAGACATGCACGCCTTAAACCCCAACAAAACGGCTACAAAATAAGATTAAATCACATTTTCTGACTAAAAATATTTAGTTACAGGCTTTTGAACATGATTATATAGCTTACCCTCATTTTAATATATTTTTATTAGGTTAAAATTTCAACGGGTCCACTCTAAAGCACATTTAGA